>OU612045.1:110615012-110782904 GCA_914767935.1 Coremacera marginata
ATTATTTTATTATATTAATAATAATAATAATAATAATAATAATAATAATAATAATAATAATAATAATAATAATAATAATAATAATAATATAATAATAATAATAATAATAATAATAATAATAATAATAATAATAATAATAATAATAATAATAATAATAATAATAATAATAATAATAATAATAATAATAATAATAATAATAATAATAATAATAATAATAATAATAATAATAATAATAATAATAATAATAATAATAATAATAATAATAATAATAATAATAATAATAATAATAATAATAATAATAATAATAATAATAATAATAAATAATAATAATAATAATAATAATAATAATAATAATAATAATAATAATAATAATAATAATAATAATAATAATAATAATAATAATAATAATAATAATAATAATAATAATAATAATAATAATAATAATAATAATAATAATAATAATAATAATAATAATAATAATAATAATAATAATAATAATAATGATAATAATAATAATAATGATAATGATAATAATAATAATAATAATAATAATAATAATAATAATAATAATAATAATAATAATAATAATAATAATAATAATAATAATAAAAATAATAATAATAATAATAATAATAATAATAATAATAATAATAATAATAATAATAATAATAATAATAATAAAAATAATAATAATAATAATAATAATAATAATAATAATAATAATAATAATAGTAATAATAATAATAATAATAATAATAATAATAATAATAATAATAATAATAATAATAATAATAATAATAATAGTAATAATAATAATAATAATAATAATAATAATAATAATATTAATAATAATAATAATAATAATAGTAATGATAATAATAATAATGATAATAATAATAATAATAATAATAATAATAATAATAATAATAATAATAATAATAATAATAATAATAATAATAATAATAATAATAATAATAATATTAATAATAATAATAATAATAATAATAATAATAATAATAATAATAATAATAATAATAATAATAATAATAATAATAATAATAATAATAATAATAATAATAATAATAATAATAATAATAATTATAATAATAATAATAATAATAATAATAATAATAATAATAATAATAATAACAATAATAATAATAATGTTCAAGGAGGTGAGCCAATACGTACGCAGCTGCACAACATGTCAAAAGTTCAAACCAAGTCAGCAAGCGGCCACTGGTAAGATGCTGACACAACTGCCTGAAGATCCCTGGAACATCGTGTGTGCCGATTTTGTAGGGGCCCTTCCAGATCAAAACGCGGGAACAGCATGCTGTGGGTACTATTTGATAAAACTAAACATACATACTAAACATCGTGTGTGCCGATTTTGTAGGGCCCCTTCCAGATCAAAACGCGGGAACAGCATGATGTTGGTACTATTTGATAAATTCTCCAAATGGATGGAATTAGTACCTATGCGGAAAGCGACGACGGAGACTCTCAAGTTGGCTTTTCGAGAGTGCATCGTCAGCCGGTTTGGAGTACCCAAGATTTTGGTAACCGACAATGGAGCGCAATTTACCAGTAAAGCGTTTAGGGATTTTCTCAAAGAATAGGGCGTCAAGCATTAATATACCGTGCCATAAACGCCACATAAGAACCCTACAGAGAGGGTCAATCGAACGGTCAAGATGATGATTGCCCAGTACGCTCAGCAGGAACTGCGCACGTGGGATGACCTACTACCCAAGTTCACTCTCGCCATAAACTCTGGAATTCAAGAATCCACGGGATACAGCCCGGCTTATCTTACACAAGGGCGAGAACCCCGACTACCAAACGCTGTGTTCGACGAAGGCACCACGGGCTCTGGCTACGAACCACAAACCCCTACCGGCAAGGCTGACCGTCTGCAAGAGATCTTCAAGATCGTTCGACAGAACCTTGAGCGAGCATCACAAGACCAGGCTAGGTAGTTCAATCTACGACGCCGGGCATGGAAGCCAGAGATCGGCGACTTGGTCCTGGTAAAGCAACACCATCTCTCCAAAGCAGCCGACAACTTCGCCGCCAAACATTCGCCAAAATACGATGGCACCTACAAAGTTATCCGTTTCATGTCACCCGTCATCATCGAAGTCAAAGAGCCAGCCGACTTTCGCCGCAAAACCGTGCATTTGAACGAAGTCAAGAAGTTATACGCTGACAACGAATCTAACCACATCTCAGTCTAATCATTCACCGCGGCATCACCCGCGTCACCAACTGGGCACTGCAGCCGCACCTGCATCACAAACTGCACTCCGGCAGCCCCATCTGCGTCACCAACTGCAACCACAACAGCAGCATTTCGTCTATCCGATAACTGCAAATTTCACACAACAGACTTACACGGGGATCTACAACAAGAGCCCATAGCGACATGAGCGCCAAAACGTAAGTTTCCAGCTGAAATAACATGAAGAGAATTACACCATAGCATGGTCACCAACGACCACACGTGGACGAAGCATTCATGCTATTTTTCCTACGCGGCATCACCCGCGTCAACAACTAGGACCTGCAGCCGTACCTGCACTATCAACTACCGTTGCATCACGCACTCTACTAATTGCAGCAGTACCTGCACGTACAACTACAACCTATCAGACGAGAAGAGAGCCAACACGCTTGACAGACACTTTTGGACACATCGCTACACCACAAAAGTTATTTGGTTATAACTTGTACATAAAAAGCTTCAACTACAGACATCTATCATCACAAAATCCATGAGAAGAAGATACCACTCACATCAGCAACGTCTACATTCCACTCAAGAAGATTTTACGAAGTCATCAAACAGATACACTCAAACAGTCGCAAACTTCAAACTCACAAAGCGTACAGTGGCAACAAACGAACGAACGAACGAAAATGGCCATTTTAGCCCTTGAAAGGACTTTAACCGAGCTTCTTATGATCAATTGTGTTGTGTGTGATGTGAAATGTTTGAACACAAATCATCGAGAACTGGACCTACATGTTTTCCGCCGACTCCGAACGGCTTATGTTCTCAAGAAGCTTTACATGGCAGTTTTTACTCTCTGAGGTTTGCCATTGTCTGCAGAGAGGTGACGGCCGAACAGAAAAATTAATTCAATTGAAAAAACTTTCTGTGTCGGATGGAGGATTTGAACCTGGGTTCTCTGGCGTAAGAGTCACACACTCTACCCACTACGCCACGGCCGCCACGCCACGTGTCAACAGCCTAAGGAAAATATTCTGCAAAACTCACCATAACCCCACGAGCAAAAATACCATTCTTTTTAATAAATTGCAATTTTAAATCACAACGGGCATTACAGTTTGAGCCATTGATGACGCAACCTCGTGATATTTTTACAGTGCCTAAGCAGTATTATTTATACAGTGCCTTATTTAAATTTACACACAGTATTTGTGCAACAGTAAATGATAAAGCTTACAAACATTTATATTTTAATATTGTGTTTACACCGGCCGTGAGCTAGCAAACACTAGCAAAGTGCAGTGAGTAACCAGTAAACACGATGGACAAATTTAAGCATAGCAAGAGGATGTTTGCTAAGCGACATCGCGACATAGCAGCCACACAGGAGCGTACGATATTCCTGGCAGAACAACCGACGTCGCCATGCAAAGCGAAAACCAAGCGCACCAAAGCTTGTAGGACACGTGCGATTTATTTAGGCACCAGAGTACCCAATCGACAGCTCAGCAACTATCGACGCCATGGCAATTCAGCCTGGCTAAGCCATCTCATGTCGATGATCAGCCGACGGCAGCCACTCCAATGGACGTCACGATAAGTTTATTAAGCGACGACGACAACGACGACATGGCTGAAACATATCTGTTTACGTTCCCACACGGGCCAGGCGGCATTGCAGTACACCTTGAAGATTATGCATGCCTCGCTACTGGTCGATTTCTCAATGACAGGATAATTGATTTCAATATCAGATGGATTGAACGCGTCTTCATACCCAAGGACCAGGCGGACGATATTTATATCTTCAGTCCGTTCTTTTATGAACGTTTGACACGTTTCAGAGCGATGCCCGGCGAAACAGCAATTTCTCTTTAGCAGCCTAGAGACGCAGGAGTCAGCAAGTGGACTTAACGTCAAGATATAAGCGACAGAAATTTTATTATCATTCCAATTAACGAAGCCAAACATTGGTTCGTAGCGATCGTTTGCTTGCCAACGATGAAAGGGCCATGATTCTATGGACGACAAAAAAGATGCCACCAAGCCAGCTACACCCAATAGCTCAGCCGTTCATTTTGTTAATGTCAAAACCACCGACCGGTGTCACGTCTTCAGCCCAATACGGAGCTACCTCTTACAAGAGTTTCAGGCCAAACGACGAGCGCAGGCGCAATATGTTGTCACGGAACACAATTTGCCAGGCTGCCGCGTAGAAGTTCCTCAGCAGGACAACTTGACCGACTGTGGCGTATTTGCTCTACAATTTATAAAAAGTTTCCTCAGCACGCCGATTCCAGACTTGCGCACACCTATAAATAGCAGCAAATGATTCTCACGATATCAAATACAACAGAAGCGCAGGCAGATCAGCGATCTAATTCAAGAGTTACCAGGTCGAACTCTGTCAACTATACCGCTACCAGCGGTCATCTATGAACCAGCAAGCAATCCCTCCAGCGCACCATTAACGATACTCACCAGCAACATCAGCCAGCTCGCATCACAAGCAACACCAGCAATGCCACTAGCAGCACCCATACTATCGATTACGAGAAGCATGCTGTGCATCGGACCATAAAATGTGCATTGGGTGGTTAATCGAACTCGAAGAGCCGATCCCTACACCTGTCAGTAAGGTGTCAGATACGGCAACCGCAGCAGTTACTCATAGCCAAGTGAGTAACCAACTAGAATAACCGAGCAGCAGCACAGCAAGCGTACCATGGCATATGCAAATTCAGCGGCGCATCCTAGACATTGAAACATGCCGACAACGGAGAAAACCGGTACGTTTCAAGACCACCATCGACGACATCTGTTACCACGTCCAGATATCTCGCGCAGGAAAAGTGAAGGTTAACTCTTTTCCGGCGAAATAAAGGGGGGGTGTGACGACCCTTTTTCTTTATGAAATAGGCCAGCACATTGATTAAGTCATCAATCGGACGATATCAACATAAATGCATAACAGCCGACAACAACAACAACAACACAGCTCACCATGCAGCAGCTAATTGAAATAATGCTAATCCAAATATAACAAACAAGATCGACAATAGCACACAACATTTCAAGGCCAATATAATAACACAAGCATTCGTACACTGACCTACAACAACAAACACCAGTGCCTTCACTTTCCTATTGCAACACAAGAACAGCTGCTTGTGTTTCCACACGGACATACATCGCATATCAGAAGCAACGATATGCAGACAACAAATTTTCTAGTACTTAAGTATAAACTGAAGCAACCTGAATTAAAATAACATTTTTATTATTAATATTTCATATATACTGTTTTTCATATATTATCTAGTTATATATTATATTTCATCTACTAGTTAAGTATAAAACCACATGAAATCAAAACATTACTCTAATACTTTACATAGTACTAAAACATCAGCAATTCTATTTATCTACTAAAGCTTGGTTAGATTTTAAGGGCCGATGTTGATTTTGAATAAAACAAAAATTATTTAGGAAATTATTGTCATTTCTTTTTATTATGATAATATTGGTATGGTTCAATTATGTATGGAACATAGAACAAATTTCTATGCCGTTAATGTGCCAAATTATCTCATCCTTTAGCTCTCGAATTGTTGCTGGCTTATCGACGTACACCTTTTCTTTCAAATAACCCCAAAGAAAGAAGTCCAACAGTGTCATATCACATGATCTTGGCGGCCAATTGGCATCGCCACCACGTGAGGTAACACGGCCATTGAATTTGTCGCGCAAAAGAGCCATTGTTTCGTTAGCTGTGGCAAGTGGCACCGTCCAGTTGAAACCACATATCGTCCACATTCATATCTTCCAATGTTGATGCAGAATGTTCATCGACGATGAGCGTGAGAGGTGCAATTGTTGGGCACGACGACGAGTTGATCAGCAGCAATATTTTCTGCAGTACGAGCTGTACGAGCATGCACTGGTGTTTTCACATCTCCTACAGACCCGGTTTGCTCAAATTTTTGCACGATTTTTCTGATTGTACGCACATTTGGACGATTAAATTGACCGAAAAAATCACGAAGTTCACGATATGCATTTTGATTTTAACGCCCATTTTCATAATAAGCCTGAATAACTTTAACGCGTTGGTCGATTGTGTATCTTTCCGTGGTTCAAATTGAGTTAGTCTGAAATTGAGAAATGCCAAATGAAATGCAGAAAAAACTTGACGTTTAGGTGTGGTTACCATTCAACATCGGCCCTTAAAATTTAACCACCCTTTATATTCAAACCATAATCAAACGTTTTTATTCACTGACGTTCCTATATATACGTAGCAACATATTTCAATACTTATTTCGATCTAGAGTACAAACTAACTACTACTGTTACATGTAAATAATATTATTATACATTTTACTACACACACTTACCTTGCAAATAAATATTATAACATTATAATATTATTACATTAAATTTAATTATACTTACAGGATGTATTGAACACTAGTTATAAGTTAGTATTAAGTTTCGTTATTCAATTTAATATATTTATAATATTTAGTAAATAATACTACTCCTAAAGTACTCATACATAATACTTTACATACACCCTGATGCTAGCCACCACTTAGTTATAAATTATTATTATTATTATTTATTTATTTATTGTCTATGGTCACAAACTTACAGACAAGTGAATACTCAAAAACTAAATTTAATACTAAGGAAGTATAATATTACGAAAAAATTAATATAGAAGAAATTAAGACGAGATGTGCTAGAATATAAATGTTTCATTCAGTAAGGTTTTAAAGCGATCTTTAGAAATAGAAAAGACAATGGAGATTCTTGTAGAGATTAAATTAAAGTCATTCATAGTTCTAGATAATGGTTCATTGATTGCATAATTGCTACTATGGAATGGAATAGCAAAAATATTATGCTGACGTAATTGACGCGAAGGAAAAGAGAAATTAATAAGGTTTAATAATTCTGAGCAATCGATTTGACCTGAAATTATATCGAACAGAATCATCAACGAACGAATTCTTCTCCTACTCTTGAGAGATTGAAGGTGTATAAGCAGGCGTCGCGAATTATATGAGTGAAGTGGCTCAACAAAATGGGATGATCTAAGTGAGAACCTTAGGAATTTTTTTTTACTCGTTCAAGACGCGCAGAGTGTGTGGAGTAAAATGGGTTCCATATAAACGATGCATATTCGAGTTTTGATCGTATAAATGTTGTGTAAAGCAATTTATGCGTATATGGATCAGAGAATTAAGAGGTATTACGATGAAAAAAGCAAGCAAGGAGTATGCTTTCGGAATAATATAGTTTATATGTGGATAAAATGTGAATTTGGAATCAAAAACTACTCCCAAGTCCAAAATTTCTCCAACTGTTTTTAGTGTATTATTGTTCAGACAATAAGAGGATACAAAGAGGTTTTTGATTTAGCAAAGGTGGCATGATAACATTTTAAAATATTTAAGGGCAGCTTATTCGTTTTACTCTAAGTTAACAGATTATTTAATTCAGTTTGTAGGTAATAGCATAAAGCAGAAAACTTGATTAATTAAAACAAAGTGAAATGTCGTTTATAAATAGACAATCGAGTATAAATTGTTAATTGAATAAACGAAGAGTTGTTTTCTTGCCTTCGAACAGATCAGACGTGTTTTAATTTAAGTCTCGTGCCAAGTAGTCGCGTAGCAGCAGCATAGAGAGAAGTCCTAGCGTGACCAACAAACAGGATAGTCAACAGGATCAGGATACAATTATAAAATCCTAAGGATAGCCAACAGGATAGCTATGTACATATCCTTCGCTTTCCTCTCCCTCTTTTTCGTGTTGTGACGCGGAGGCTAGTGGCTTTGGAAGCCCTCTCAGTTGCTCACTCTCACGCTGTTCTGCACGAACGATACTCACCTTTGAGTATCTTTTCACTGAGGCCTGACGCCGAGGTAATCTTTGGAAGTCACCTCAGAAAGCACTCACCTTCGTTCTCCACGGACGGTATTCACCTTGAGTCCCTTCCCCACTTGAGGACTGACTCACTTACTGTGTTTCCCCTCACTGTGTTTTATACGGACGATACTCACCTTTGATGTATACCTTCCCTGAGGACTCTCAGAGCGTACTCACTTTGTTCTCAACGAACCCCACTCACCCCTGAGTATACGTTGGGTAGAGATTTGAGATTCGTTTCAGTCGCTAACGCTCAATTATTATCTCTCCCCTCCCGCTAAAACCACCAGAGAGATGATTCATCCGACAACAGCAGCAACATACGCACAGACACACACACACAGACACACGCAAGTGACTCAGACCCACAATGAGTGAAAATGAAGTGCAAAGTCCATTTATCAAATATAACGAAACGCTACACACAAGCCAGCCACTATTTTCACAAGGAAAATAATAATTACGAGACTAAAAGAAAAGCACAGTCACGCCTACACATAGTGACAAGGATCGAAAGCTTCATCCATTAGAAAATGAGTGCATAGTTTTCATGTCCAACTCCAACAGCCACCAAGGCTTCGTCATCACCCACGACCAACAAGGCATCGCTACCATATACACGGTGTGACAAAATCACCATAAAGGACCTTCTCACAAGGACCTTTTCCAACCCCTAATTCTTGTATTACGAACCCTGAACAGCCGCTGAGGGTACATCAGCTGAAAAATAATTGTAACGCCGAGAGGTTCGTTACACTGTCTTTGAGTGTAATGCTGAAGTGAGTGGCTTATGATCTGTGTAGGTTGTACTCGTAATTGTTCGTCTAAAGTGTTTGATTGTAAGATAAATTGCAAAAAGTTCGTAATCGAACGTGCTGTATTTCGTTTCGGACGCTGATAATTTTTTAGAAAAGAAAGCTAATAGTTCTATTTTGTGATTGTGTTCTTGTTTTAAGGCTGCGCCGATAGCAGTGTTAGATGCATCTACAACGATAGAAAATTTTGCTTTGCTACTAAAAGGTTTAAGTAGCACTTCCTTAGTAAAACTTTCTTTTATCGTTGTAAATGCTTCTGTTGTGTCATCTGTCCATGTTAAGTGTTTGTCCTTTGTTTTGGATGCTGTTATTACCATTTCGTAATCGTGTGAGTGAGTCTGCTAATTTTGGTATGCATCTGTGGTAGTAATTTATCATCCCGATAAATTTCTGCATTTGTTTAACTGTTTTGGACGTTGGGTAGTTAACTATGCATTGAATTCTACCGGGAGATGGTTGTATGCCTTTTTTCAAATATAACTCAGGAAATTTATATTGTCGACACCGAAAATGCATTGGTTTGGTTTTATGTTAAGTCCGTATTTTTCTAATCGTTCGAATACTAAATTTAGATGTTTGAAATGTTCTTCTTCTGTCTCGCTGGCCACTAGAATGTCGTCGAGGTAAACAAATATGAAATCTAATTCTTTTAGAACTTCATTAATAAATCGCTGGAATGTTTGAGCTGCGTTTCTTAAACCAAACGGCATTCTTAGAAACTCAAACATTCCAAAAGGTGTCGTAATCGCGGTTTTGTGAATGTCTTTAGTGGCCATGGGAATTTGGTGGTATGCTCTTACCAAGTCTAATTTCAAAAAAATGTTTTTGTTATGTAGGTCGATGGATAGGTCGTGAATGTGTGGTAGAGGGTAACGGTCTGGGACTGTAATTGCGTTAAGTCTTCTATAGTCGCCACAGGGTCTCCAGTCGTTTGCACCTTTCTTTGGAACAAGATGTAGTGGGTATGCTGACATGGAGTCTGATGGACGACAGATACCTGACTTGACTAAAAAATCGAACTCTTGTTTTGCGATTTTGTATTTGTTTGAGTCCAAGCGTCGTGGTCTTGAAAATGGTAACTGTCCTTCTGTAGTGTATTTTTAACTGGTTTATTGTAGTCAGGTTCTGCTATTAATGATGGATCATTTTTGAGTATGTTTGTGTACTTGTTGTCTAGTGTAATTAATTTATGTAGTGATGTTTCGGTGTATGCAGTAATTGCGTTAACAGATTGTTTTGTAAGTGGATTCATCAGTTTTTTATGTTTCAGGTCTATCAAGAGCCTATATTTCGATAGAAAATCTGCTCCTAGGATGGGTCTTGTAATGTCTGCTAATATGAAAGTAAATGGGAACTCACGTCTTAGTTTTAAATTAACATTTAGTAATTCCTTATCAAAACTTGAAATTGTGCCACCGTTCGCTGCAGTTAGAAACAAGTCGGAATTAATTTTGTAGGCTTTGAACTTATTTACTGGAAGTACTGACACTTCTGCCCCACTGTCTATCAGAAATTTAATTTTGTTGTCGTAAATAAATAAACGGCGTGTCAGTGTAGTTTGACTTCCATCATTAGCCGCCGCAATGATGGAATTACTTAGTTTGTTGAGTTCTGTTGTGTTGGGTTTTGGACAAACGCGCATGGCTGTTCGCATCATCTAGCTACACTACCGGATCTAAAATAGCATCTACATACCCAGTTGGCCGTTCGCTGTCGTGACACGCCTTGAAACGCTTTTGAAATTTGAGCATGAACGATTGTATCGTTCGCTTCTTAGCTCTGGAACCTCAAGTGAGAGTTTGTTGAACCTTTTTTGATGTGGTTTCAGCAAACATCTGCGTTACCATGTTTAGGGCGGAATTGGGGACAGATCTCACTGTGTGACGGGAATCATTATATCAGATTCTGAGATAACTTCCCATAAGTTATCTGCGAGCGTTAACTGATCGTCTAGTTCCCTATGACCAGATTCGGTCAAAGCGATATTAAGGCTTTTAGGAAGTTTACGAAGCCATGAGCCAGCTAGCATGAGAAGTGACCTATAGAATTGAGATGGTTTTTGGTCTCCCATATCTGTACCAGATAATATTTTGTCGAACCTCTTGGTCTCACTTAAAGAGTGTCGGTTGATCAAAATTTTCTTTAAACCTTCGTACAAGTTTGTGTCAGGGGGCTTTTGAATGAAATCGAGCACCGTGACAATTACCTCTTGCGGTAGAGCAGTGACTTGGTACTAGTATTTGGGCTTATCAGTCGAAGTTGCCTTGGTTTGAAATTTAATTTCTGCGTGAGCGAACCATGCGTCGGGACACGTAGTCCAAAATTGTGGCAATTTGACTGATGTTGCGAGTATTTCGGAATGCACTGGTGCATCAAGTGGATTTAAATTTCTTAAAGAATGGTGATGGTCACCTTCACCGAAGTGAGAGGGGTCTGTGGGAGGGTTGGATGAGTGTGGTGGTGTGGATGTGTGAGAAGGGTGGGTGGGTGTATGTAGCAGACTCATTTTAATATACTATTATGTACCTAATCAACTTTGTGTACTTATTTGTTTCCTATCTGTAAATTGGGTGCAGTGGAGTGCCTACGGAGTAAAACGATCGACCTTTCTGACCCGATCGTTTGCCAACCGTGTAAAAGCTAAATGTACCGTGTGCTCGTGGTAATCTTTTAAATCAGAACCAAACCTGTCGAAAAATGTTTATAAAAATAATAAAAGGAAAAGTTTTCAAAACTTTTACAAAATGTTAAAAAATTTTAAATAATTTGTAGTCGTTGATCTGGTTATTGTTGTTGCTGCTTTGTGAGCTGCTGCTGCTGTGACGTTGATACTGAAGTGGATGGGAAGACGTTGTTGATGGCTGGTTTCTTCACGTGGCAGTGCAGGAGGCGACATGTTGGGGTGCGTTAGTTTAGACTAATGTTGGCAACGAAAACAATATGGCGGCGACTGAGATTTTTGAATGATGCGGGAGTTGCTACTGCTGATGCTGAATGTTTCGTCGTCTGAAGTGGGTGCAATTATCCTTTTAAGATGACGCTAGTCAATGTTTGCTCCTTTTTTTTTTTGCAGTTTTTTAAAGCAGTGACCGTGTCTACTGCGTGAAGGTTCGGCTTCTGGCAGGATCGCCCGTTTTGGTGCGAATACAAACAAACGTGTTATTATTTTTAAATAGTCTTAGGTTAGGTTAGGTAAGAAGGGTCGTGCACCGTTACCGGCGCTTCCGCGGGGGCCTATAGGTCGATTGCGAATCCCTTTTTATAATTGTGGTACCAAGTTAAACCATTGTTCCGATTTGTTCCTCAAACCATCCTGTGCTTTTTATGAACCTCCAGATGTCTAGCAGTGGTGTGTTCACCAACTCTTCCAAGTCTTTGAAAAATCTGTTCCCCATATGTCGGAGTCGACGATTCTGTAGACTTGGACATTCGCATAGTAGGTGAGTTATTGTTTCTATTTCCTCCGGGTCTTTGCAGCTCCGACAGAAGTCTGGCGCTGTTATACCTATTCTATTGGCCATTACCCCAATGGGGCAATGACCCGTTAGAACTCCAACAAGGATCCGGATTTCCCATTTGACCAAAAGCAGAAGGCTTCTAGTTCTTTTCTCATTTAGCTCAGGCCAAAGCCTTCGAGATATGTTGCAGTCACCTCTGGAAGCCCAGTTTGTGTTGGCAATATCTCTGGCTTTTAGTTCTATACTCCTTTTGACGACGGCTATTGGAATGTGCACATCTGCGTCAGCTCTGTTTGTACTTGCGGTTACTCCACGCCTTGCCAGTTCATCTGCTGCGTCGTTCCCTTCAATATTGCTATGTCCGGGAACCCAGCAGAGAGTGACATTGTGGGTATTGCAGATATTGTTCAGTGCAAGTTTACAGTTTTGCACCGTTCGAGCCTTCGTCGTTTTACTGTTCAGTGCTTTGATGGCCGCTTGGCTATCCACAAAAATTACTACCCTTGTGGGGGTAAGATTTTTCCTGTAAATGGCCCGTGCAGCTTTTTCAATAGCATATAATTCTGCCTGAAAAACGCTACAGTAATCCGGGAGTTTGTAACACTCTTTGATTTGCAGCGTTCCACAGTATACACCCTATCTAGTTCCGTTTTCCATTTTGGAACCATCAGTATATAAATGGAGATTGCCGTAGGATTCTACAGCCGTTTCTTCCCATTCTTGTCTGCTGGGAATGGATGTGGTGTATTCTGTACCGAATCTCACACTGGGTATGATATAGTCGGTTGCTCTTTTTGATTCCTCGGTTCCAAAGAGATTTAGAATAGATGCATGTCCGAATGTGCTGCTTTTCCAGGCTCGTGATTCGTTGAGGCGAATCGCGCTCTTGGTCGCCGAACATTTAAGGAACTCTTCTATGGAAAGAAGATTTAGCATCATATCTAGACCCGCCTGTGGCGTAGATCTCATGGCTCCTGTTATTCCTATGCACGCTAACCTTTGAACATTTGGTAGGAAGCTAAGATAGCTTTTTTTATGCGTTATCGTCCACCATACGAGAGAACCGTAGGCAAGAATGGGTCTCACGATCGCTGTATACATCCAGTGGATTATGTGCGGTCGCAGTCCCCATTTCCTGCCAAATGTCCTCTGACAAGCGTACAAAGCCCACAGTGCTTTTTTCCTTCTTTCCTCTGTGTTGCGTTTCCAGCTCAGCTTGTTATCAAGGATAGTTCCAAGGTATTTGGCTTCCGTGGAAAGCTTCAGAGTTACTCCGTTAAGTTTCGGTAATGTGAAACTTTCTATTTTTCTTCTTCTTGTGAACAGAACGAGTTCGGTCTTTACTGAGTTAACACCAATTCTTTTTCGATTCTGCCCACCGCGATAGCTCATTCAATGCCGCAGACATTAGTTCGCTAATTGTTTGCCGGTATTCCCCGCATATTATGATGGCAACGTATCGGCATAGGCTACCACTTTTGTTCCTCCAGTTGTGAGTGTAGTGAGAATTTTGTCAACCACAATCAGCCAGAGAAGGGGGTATATGACTCCTCCTTACGGTGTGCCTCTTGTGACTTCTTTCCTCACAACGCTCATTCCCATTTGTGAGCTTATACGTCTACTATTGAGCATTTTATAAATCCACTGGGTTATTTTACTGTTAACTCCTTTGTCTACTAAAGCATATCTTATAGAATCTGTATTTACATTGGTAACGGCGCCTTCGATTTCTAAAAACGTTGCTTAAGTATATTCTTTGTGATGAAGGGTTCCTTCTATGACCGAAACCACCTCATGCAGTGCCGTTTCTACCGATTTACCCTTAAGGTAGGCGATTACCCTTAACGATTATTATCGTTCACAGATTCTCTTATGTGAAGATCTATTATTCTCTCTAGCGTTTTCATCAAGAACGATGAGAGACTAATAGGCCTATAATCCTTTGGTTCTGAGTGTATCGGTTTCCCAGCTTTAGGATTGAAAACAACTCGCCCTTCTCTCTAAATTTTTGGAACATATCCTGTCTTGAGGCAGCCGGTGAAGATTGCTATAAGCCAGGGCATGATGCTAGGAAGGGCATGTTGCATCATGGCCGGTAGGTTACCATCTGGCCCCGCAGATTTGTAGGGCTTGAAGGATCCAATCAACCATTCTACAGTTGACCTTGTAATAATGTTGGGGAGTTCTTGTAAAGGTTCTGGCATTGTTATTTCCAAGTTGTTGTTAGCAGCGTTTTGATACGGTTCTGTACAACCTGTAAAGTGAGTTTCCATGAGTAGCAAAAGCGTTTCTTGGCTGGATTCTGTCCAGGATCCGTCGGACCTCTTAAGGTATCCCGGGACCATTGGGTCCTTGGATAGCGTCTTTCGAAGTCTGGCGGCTTCACTGGTATCCTCAATGGACTCGCAAAATTTTGTCCAAGATGTTCGCTTAGCTATTCTTACATCCCTAGTGTAAGCATTTAGCATGGATCTGTAGATTGTCCAGTCCTGCTCTAGTTTGCTTAAGATGGCCTTCCGGTGAAGTTTTCTAACCTCTGATCGCCTCTTTTTGAGGTCGCTGGTCCACCAACTCGCATTTGCAGGTTTGCGACTTCGAGACTTTGGGCAGAACTTCTTGAAAGCCTGGTTCATTTTTCCCGTTATAAACTCGACTGCATTGTCAATAGATACATCGGTTGGGAAGTATTCTGTGTCAGGGTTTGCAATATTTCTGCTTATCCAGACTGAATACCTTTTCCAGTTAGATTTCTTTAAATGTTTCTTTAATTGGGGATCGTAGTCAATAGTAAAGAGAATCGTAAAGTGGTCGGAAAACGACTCCTTCTGTGACACCTCCCAGTTATCGACTATAATCTGTAAATAGTCTTAGTTTTGTATATATATATTTTTATTGAACCAGTTTATTTCATAGAGCACAACATTTATGTTTAATAAATATTCAACAACTGAAAATCAAAAATGAAAATTTTTGATACATAAAATTTTAATTGCAAGGAAAACTTTATTATATAAGCATTATTAAGAGCGAAGTGAATTTGTGTCAAGTGTAATATCGTGTTTCTGTTAATATTGTGGTGGTAGTATTGAGTCACCACACACATATACAAAATATGTACGTTCACTTACACACATATATACATAACATAAATTATGTAGGTACCCTATAGGAACAAACTAACTTGTTTTTAAAAACAACTAATTAAAAAACTTGTTTCAAATAAACCAGTATATGAACTACTTCGAATTATATTAAGGCGACATCCACTTCAATTCAAAAAAGTTTGTATTGCATTATATATGAAGTAATTGAAATACTACTTAAAAACAGGTGATTGATAAACTACTTTGAATTATATTAAGGCGGCAACTACTCTGATTTTGACATGTTTTAATTGCAAATTTTTATTAGATTACAAGTTTATATATATTTAACAATGATATTTCATCAAATATTATTAACTGTAGGCCATCAGTAATAGTTTTCAATTGGTTCTTTTAAAGTAATTAAAAAAATAGTTTAAATATAACTAATTTAACAAGTAGTTGAAAATATATGCAGACGAAAGTCAATAGACTTATTTAGCGGACATCACCATACAAAATATGTTAGTTCGTTCTATGGAAAAAAGTCAGAATTTCAACAAGTTGTGGTTGACAAAAAACTTCTTTATCAACTTCTTTTAAATTAGTTGATTTTCCTGCAGGGTACACTTGCTCAAACACACATAAATACACAAAACGTATATGTACACGTGCTGACGTCATCAAGCTCCATTGCTCAATGGTCCAGAACTCTCATATCGTACCTACTGGTACCCCAAAAACGGTTAGTTTTTACCTAATTTGCTTCCTCTTCGAGATATGGAACAACTTAAAATCGAAAGATATCGAAAAATCCTCGAATAATAGGAAAAGTTCCATATCTCAAAGGGGAAGCAAAATAGGTAAAAATTAACCGTTTTTTGTGGGGCTTTCTAAGGAAGAGAGCATTTCTGAGACGCACAAATAGAGGGGTCTATCATCCCCCATTTGCCACATTTTAATGGGGAGAAGAAACATGTGTTTAACTGTCCACTGTCAGAACCCAAATTGTTTCAAATAAAAATATGGCAATTGGGGGGCAAATAGACCACTCTTTTGTGTTTGGATTCAGTGACCCATTTTTACCTAGTTTTCGCTCCAGCACCGAATTCGTAAAAATAAAAGAAATTTAGGTGGCAGTCCTATCCACCATCTTGAATTTTAAAATTCTTACATTAAATTCTAAGTCAGCGACCCCTAACACTGTTAAATGATGTTTAAAACTATTCAAAATACATTTTACTAGGCGGCAGCCTTATCCTCAACCTTAAATTTTAAACCTGTGACATTAGATTTGAAATCAAATCCGTTGTCGGAATTGCAAAATTACAAGAATTCGCAAAAATACAAAAAAATATGTGTAGCAACCCTACCCACCATTTTGACTTTTAAATTTTGGCATCAATTTCGAAATCAGCTTCCCCCTAAAACTGCCAACCACGGAGTCCACAGAACTTCACTTCCAAATAAAAACTTAAAAAATTCTAAACTACCTTGAAATAGCTCGAAGAGCTAGAATACCCGGGTATTCAAGCTCAAGTACCCGGGTAGCTCGAAATACCCAAACTACCCGGTTATGGGTCAGGTTATTCGAACTACCCGGCTAGCCCGGGTATCCGAAATACTTGAAAATCGAGAGTCCTAGTTTTAAATAAATATGATAGTAGTATGTATAATGCTTAAAACCGGAAAATGTTTGGATCAAAAGACATTACTTATAATTTATAAAACGAAATTTAATGGTCAATACAGTAAAAGCGACGATGGAAGGTTGTACACATTTGCGCAAATGGTAAAATTATGTTTAACACAGTAAAAATGGGCATTTAATAGACAAAAATGTACATAAGGAATGAATCGGAAAATTCTTTCTTTAACACAGTCAAATGTACTTTTATTATGGAAATTTTTAGTTTTGGCTCTCTTGTAGCACAATAACAGAAAAGAGTACAAGTACAATTTGTATGGAAATTATATAAAACTTTACAGATATAATTTTTTGCGTGCAGATTCCCGGTAGCAGGACATCACTAAATAGTGAGAAACTCCATTCTGAGTTTCAATGTTCTGTGATTTTTACTTCCAAAGCTATCCTATATCAAATATTTGGCTTATATGGGCGAAGTCACACTCCCTTGTCCAATGATCGTCTAAGTTTCTTATTAGAAAGACATATCCAAGTGGTAACTTAATTTTGAGTTCTACTGTTCTGTGACTCACTTCCAAAGCTATTCGATATCAAATATTTGGCTTATTTGGGCGAGGGCTCTTGTCCAATTACCGTCCAAGTTTTTTATTAAAAAAAACATCACCAAGTGGTAACTCAATTCTGAGTTTCAATTTTCTGTGACTTTTACTTTCATAGCTATTCGATATCAAAAATTCAGTTGGTATGGGCGGAGTCACACCTTTCTTGTCCAATGCCCGACCAAGTTTTCCATTAAAACGACATCACCAAGTCATAACTCCATTCTTAATTTCAATGTTCTGTGACTTTTACTTTCATAGCTATTCGATATCAAAAATTTAGCTGGTATGGGCGGAAACACACCTCCTTGTCCAATGCCCGCCCAAGTTTTCCATTAAAACGACATCACCAAGTGGTAACTCTATTTTGTATTTCAATTTTCGGTGACTTTTATTTACATAGCTATTCGATATCAAAAACTAGGCTGGTATGGTCGGAGCCACACCCCTTTTTCCAATGCCCGTCCAAGTCTTCTATAAGAAAGACATCACCATGTCATAACTCCAGTCTGAGTTTCAATGTTCGGTGACTTACTCCCATTGCTATTCGATATCAAAAATTTGGCTTATATGGGCGAGTCCCCTTCTCCAATTCCCGTCTAAGTTTTCTATTAGAAAGACATCACCAAGTGATAACTCCAATCTGAGTTTCAATGTTCTATAATTTTTGCTTCCAAAGCCATTCGATATCAAAAATTTGGCTTATATGGGCAGAGCCACATCCCCTTATCCAATGCCCGTCCAAGTTTTCCATCAGAAGGACATCACCCAGTGATAACTTCATTCGGAATTTCAATGTTCTGTGATTTTTACTGCTATAGCTATTCTATATCCAAAATGTGACTTGTATGGGCGAAGCCACACCCGTTTGGCATAAGAGGGTGAAAAGTACTTTGAAAGCTTTTCTTATACTTTCCAAATATAAGGGGGAATGGGGAAGGGGGAAGGGGGAAGGGGGAATCTATTTTCACATTCTTGAGAGCTACTAGCTTGGGAGCTATTGTTTCTAGCAGAAAAACTAGCTTACAGATTATTTTAATAGCGCATTGCAAAGGCAATAAAATCACCTTTCCAACGGTAATTGAACAAGCCCCACCGACTTAACCGTTATCGAGCTGTGCTCGTATGAAGATAAATCAATCGGTTGAAACTACAAAATTTTAACTTTAAGTGCAAATTTCTCAGAATTTCGCGTAATAAATGGAAGTTTTTTGTGATCAATTTTTCAAAGTTTGCTTTGCTAAAAAAATTATACTTGTTAGAAAACAATGATATTATGTACTGTAGGTGTGGGCAAAGTCACTCGTACGTGCAATACGCCCGTACGTGTACTTTAACTGCACGCAGTTTGTTTCACGGGTGACAGCATTTGCTTTATAAATTCGATGGTAAAGGAAACGAGGGACATGAGCAAATATAATGAGATAGAGCGTAAGCAAGAGCGTAATATAGATCGTGTATGCATAGGATTGTCATTTTTTAAATACTTATGAATTTTTAAATTATTAACAAAAATGCTTAGAATTGGCAAGTACTGTGTGAAATCAAATAGAATTTAATATTTTTGTGATTTCAATATTTTTTAAACTACTGTTACTCTCTAAATTTGCTGCCTCATAGATTCAACAATCAATGTGCTTGCGAAAGAAAAGAAAAAGAAGCTCACCATCAGATATTTTTAACGGGTGAGCTTATGCAGATCTGACTGCGGGTTTTTAAGAGGCAAGCCTTTAGGGTACAAAAGTAAATTGTTATAATGTCAGAATATATATAAATTTTCACATGTGCCTATAACTACTAAATTTTGCAAATTGATCTGGAAAGTAAGAAGCATGTTAGAAGTAAGGATATCTTTACAAATAAGTTTTCTGGAGATGACTGAACTAAGAGTCGTTTGTTTTGATGTAAAAGTAATAAATATATCAATTTTTAGCAAAAAATAAAAACAAATTGTGCTTTTATCAAAAAGAATAAAAGTTCAGTTGACAATCTATCATTCGCCAAAATTGTAAAACGAAGTGAAAACTAAATGATTGCCGAGTGAAGAGAGAAACTAAAAACCAAAAAATGTTATAAATAACTAAAATTGACTACTACTTTTTATATTAAATAAATTATTTTTGTATTATTTTTGAGAAAACACTATTGGTTTTCCTTGTTAAATAAGTGTTTTCTTGAACTTTACCTCTCACCTTTAATTTGACTTATACAAATTTGCTGTGAAAACGCGACTTACTACCTTACTCTGGTGATTAACAATTGTTAATTTGTTGACACGCTTCTCTTTTATATGCATTTTTTTTTACATGAACTTGGAAAATTCAAAAATATTTGATATAATTTATTGTCAATACCTTTTTTGTTTTCAAAAATAAATAGACAGAGAAAAATTACTTCATACTTTTTAAAAATTTTTATTTTAACCATTTTTTTTATGCAAAAAACATTTTTGTATTAATATTCACATAACATTTTAAAAGACTTATATATACATAATAAATAATTAACAAACATTTTTTAAGTATACAGTATTGATTCGCTTTCTTTGTACATTTTTTGTAATTTCACTAGTCTGTAGCTAACACATTCCAACATTTTTGAAAACATAATTTTAGGACTCAATTCTGACAATTGCACGTGAAAGTAGGCCCAAAATGAAGAACTTGTACATCATTCGTTTTGTCTTCTTGCCTGCTAAAATATTTTTAATATCGATTTGAAGTTAGTAACTATCGTATAGGGGAATTTTTCAAGTTTTAGGCTATTTTGTTTGACATAACTCGAGAACCACTAGTCCGATTGAGCTGAAACAAATTTAGAAAAATTAAGAATTACAATTCCTCTAATCTGTTTATATACCGTTTTCCTATGTGTGCAACACTTTCGAAATTAAAAATGAATGCATCAAGGGAAAAAAGTATTTTTTGCCTAAAAATTAAAATTTTTTTTTAAAAATTCATAAAAAATCCAAAATGGAAAAAAGTGTCAAATCTTATTACTTTCACATAAAGTCACATAGCCTATGAGCAAAATAAGGCATAGATCATGAAAATCGATGCACGCGTTTCTCATTTATTCACAATTAAGTAAATGTATGAATTTCAAAAATTTGCTCGAGATATGCACAACATTATTTGGAGAAAACATTGACACCTTTTTATGATTCTGAGAATTAAAAAAAAGGATTAAAAAAAAGGTTATTTGATTTTTATGATTGCAATAAACTTGATTGGAATAAACAAAAGGTTATTTGATTTTTATGATTGCGAAGCAATAATCGCTAATGATTCTGAGAATTAAAAAAATATTAATAAACAAATGGTTATTTGATTCTAATGATTGCGAAGCAATAAACGCTAATAAATGTATGATAACTACCTGTATGATTTTTTTACAGAAATTGCACCCACATTTAAGGGTGGTCATTATTTGGAAAGTTTTGCACAATTTGAAACGTACAAGTGGTGAATCAGGTATATAGCCAGGCACCCTTAAAATATGCGCCTTATAAGTACCTGTCAGTAAAATATTGAAAAATACGTAGTATTTATATGTGTGCATTGATCGATTTTTTGTCATTCAGCCAGTGCCGACGAACACGAACAGTAAAAGTGATTTTTCTCCAGTTTTTTTTTAAAGTGTATAACAACAAAACATAAAATATATAAAAATGGAAAATAACAAGTGCCCAAAATTGGATAATTTTTGTTACGTTTGTGGTCATATCGTCCTAAAAAAAAACAAACACTATCGAAAAAATTTGTTTACTGAGGAACTCAAAAAAGCGTATTGTGATTTTTTTGATGAAGCAGATTTAAGTGGTTCAAATTTTACGCCGAACACTGTGTGCAAAATGTGTTATAATACCCTTGTAAATTGGATACATGGAAGAGGTGCAACGTTCTCTTTTATGAAGCCACAAATTGGCAATACCGAACGCATTGTTTGAGACCCTATCATTATATAGGGTCATCGACGATAGAATATTAGACGACCCCTTCTTGGATTTAATAAAACACCAAAAAGCTTTAGGATTCGATTTAATATTTGTTTCGAAATAAGCAATATACTGTCTATATAAAAATTTGTCTAAAGCCTGGTTTTCACAATGTCAATTTTATGAAGACATAAAACTTAATCAATTAAAATATCACCTAAATAAAATTATTCTAAAAGTTTTGTATAGTTGAATTCGATAATTCAGTTGTTTTTTTCTTCATTGTCAAATATGGAAAAAATGCCAAAGTGTTGGCATTTTTCATTTGATTAAACTATTACATTCAGCTAAACTGAGGGAATTGAAAAAAATGAACTTGAATATCAAGAGGAAAATGGTGAGCAATAGCTGCAGATATAGGAAATGGTGATTTAACAACATTATAGTTAATACCATTAGTAATAAAAACTAAATCCAGTAATCTTTTTAATAAATTAAATTATATAATTAGACGACCTCTTCTTGGATTTAATAAAACACCAAAAAGCTTTAGGATTCGATTTAATATTTGTTTCGAAATAAGCAATATACTGTCTATATAAACATTTGTCTAAAGCCTGGTTTTCACAATGTCAATTTTATGAAGACATAAAACTTAATCAATTAAAATATCACCTAAATAAAATTATTCTAAAATTTTTGTATAGCTGAATTCGATAATTCAGTTGTTTTTTTCTTCATTGTCAAATATGGAAAAAATGCCAGTGTTGGCATTTTTCATTTGATTAAACTATTACATTCAGCTAAACCGAGGTAATTGAAAAAAATTAACTTGAATATCAAGAGGAAAATGGTGAGCAATAGCTGCAGATATAGGAAATGGTGATTTAACAACATTATAGTTAATACCATTAGTAATAAAAACTAAATCCAGTAATCTTTTTAATAAATTAAAACAATTAATTATCTGAGTTAGACCAATACTTAAGGCCAGAAATACATGAAATCAAGGTTCAAAAATAAACATTTCTCAAGAGTAAATTATTGAACCGATTTATTTGAAAGTTTGAGGGTTCATTGAGACACGTTTAAAGAATAAAAAAAAGTTTTATGTCTGAAAAAGTGTATATATATATTAGTTATAGTGTAGAGTGTAAAGAGAGTTCTTAGAATTGGCGTGCATCCCAGAGTCGACGTTATTCATATGAAACAAATCAAACATTTTTTTATATTTACGTCATTCTCTTGAATATGTCAGAACCAAATTTTCGAAATTTTTTTTTTCAAAAATGGCGCTAAAAAGTAGAACCGTACATTTTTTGAAAAGACAAGTAAACATTTTTTTAATAAAATGTTTTGCATATTTGCGACAATATTGTCAAGTATATGTGTGAAAAATTTCGAATTGATGGATTAAAATTTGTTTGTGTTATGATACACGCCATTGATAAAAATTAAGTTTTGAAGAAAAACATGTTCAAAGTTCTGAAAACGAAAAATTGTAGATTTTTTTGTAGATTGTAAGCTCCGTAACTTTATCTGCAATTCTAGCGACATATAGGTACTTTATAATTCTCCCATGCATAAACCTAAATATAAACATACTTAGTAATAGATTCAGTAAACAACTAGAGAGAAGGAAGATGTATACGAAAGTAAGTGTACAAAAACTCCCAGTGCGCTTACAACCGTTCGACGGCTATAACTTTCAATCGGCCTCAAATTTCGTTTTAAAATCTTAACAGAATATTTTCAAGATGAAATAATTTACCGATGTTTCAAAATTTCCACCGCCAAAAAATTTTTCATGTATTGCTGGCCTTAAAAAGTTATCGATAAGATACATGTCAATATCACTAGTTACATTTGATGGTGTAAGATAGTAGCCACCAGGGATGATATTTGGGGGCTTTTAGGGCTTTTTTGGGCCCTTTTTCATTTCAAAAGCCCCGAGGCCCTTTTTATTCATTTTAGGCCCTTTTGGAAAACTCTACCGAAAAAAAAATCGGAATTTTTTAAAAGAAAAGCTTACTGGTTAATGTATATGATTTCAATATGCCAAAGAAAAATCGCCGAAAAAATAAAAAGAAAAATTCCCCAAACGAATAGAATAAAAAATTTTTACACAATAAAAACGAAAAAATGTTAAAAATTTTTTTGGAAAAATGTTTCAAAATGCAATTCAGCGGCGTTGTAGTGCTTGACAAAAATAAAATGACACAACCAATATCCGCCGTCACAAAGGGTTTTGCTTTTAAATTGAAAATATTGTTGCTTGTATAGACGACGACGAACAAGTATTATAAGGCTTCTAGAACTTACGCCCGAAAAAAATGGCAAAAAAGCCCGAAATTTTGAAAGCATTAAATTTTGGAAAAAACGCCCGAATTTGAAATGGCAATTGAGCCCGAAAGAACGAAATAAGCTCGAATGGTTTGAAAAATAAGACTCGAAAGAAAATGGAAATTACGACCAAAGTTTTCAGCAGTTTTTCGGTCTTTATTTCCAAATAAGATTATCAAAGTATAAAAGAACAGATTTGAGAAGTAAATTAATATTCCCCTGTAAAAATATCTGCAAAGATTTCATAAATTTTATTTGTTTTTTGATGCAATTCATGAACAAGGGGTCCATGGACATTATGTACGGATAAGGTTCAGATGGTGTTTTTTTATGATAAAATGATTTGCTCTTTTACGGAACAATATTCTTTCACCTTCCGTAAAAGGGCGATCCATTTTATCGTAATGAATTTGAACTTTCTTAACTTTTCGGTAAACAAAAATTCGGGCGTTTTTTTATTTTTAATTTGGCGAAAATGCCCGATTTTTTTTCGGCCCTAAATTACAAGCCTATTTCTCGGGCCTTTCTTCCTTTTCAAGTATTTACAAAAAAGATCCTAATTTTATTGGTACAAATACCCGAAAAAATGACATAATCGGTAGAAATTTCGGTAATTGGTTTTCGACGAATTAACTCCGATTTTGTATGGAAAATTTCGGGTTTTTTGTAATTTTTTTCAATCGTAATTTCTGGAAGCCAATTGTAAGCTATCTTTGATTTATTTCGGAAATAGAAATATCTGGAGAAAGAAAAAAAGTTATCTCTTTGTGATCATGTAAAGGTAAGACAACCGCGGGGGGGGGGGGGGAAGAGAGGTGACGGATAGCCCTCGACCGATTTTAGTTAATTATTTAAAATTTTTAAAAAACATGAGGATCAAGTGATAAAAATAAAAAAAGAGTTATAATTACCATTTCACTAGTAGTCAATGTGAACTATCAGTTAAAAACAGAAAGCGTAACTGCATCCAAAAAAGTAGGTGATTTTTGTATAAAAAAAACCTCAGCAAAAAGCGAAATTTCGTTAAAAAATGTGCAAAATTATTGTCCAATTTTTTCGGTGATTTTTCTTTTGAATTTCCCATTCATTTTTTATTTCATTCACCCCAATTTCGTATGAAAAATGTTGGGTGATTTTTCATTTCATTTCTTATGTTATTTTTTATTGTTTGTATTTTATGTAAAGGCGAGATTTCCTACGCCTTTAAAATTGTTCTCAGTAAAACAAGTTTTGTTAAATACAGTCATTGTCCCATTAAGAGCATACTTTTTAGTAATTTCAACAAGCTTAGTTTATTTCCCAAGTTGAGTTTAGATGAAAAGAGTGAACCCTAGTCCAGCTTCATTAATTAGACTTCTTGCAAGACTTGACGGAGAGTCTTCATTAAATTGCTTATAATTTTTTCTGACATTCTACGACTATTTCAAGATGGAAATATCTGGTGTGTGTGGTTTTTGTGGAAAAACTTTACAATTTTTATTTTTATTTATCAAATTTAGGATTGACTTATCAGAAAAATGTTTGTGTTAAAAATTTTCTTTTAGAAACACTTTATCTATAGATTAATTTTTGCGTCTTTTTAACTTTTACAAACAAAGCGTGAAATAAAATATTTTGAAAGAATAACCTGAAACTATGTCACTTTCACCCAAAATTTTTGATTTAAGATGGAAGTGATTTCCATCATTTAATCATTTAAATTACAGTTCTAAATGAGTCATCATCATCATCGTCATCATGCGTGGAGCGTGCATTTCCTGCCTTAAAGTTAGTAAAACTTTGGTTCAACCGTAACCTTAGATCCACATTTTGCTTTTTATTTTTGCCTTAAAAAATAAAAATCAAAACTTACCAGTTATTTAGTGCTCAACAAAATATCGGTCAGATTTTGCTTTTCATTTTTGTCTTAAAAAATAAAAGTCAAAACTTACCAGTTATTTAGTGCTCAAAAAATTATCGGTTTGATTTTGCTTTTTATTTTTGCCCTAACAAATAAAAACTAGAAATAATTATTACTTTTGGCTCAAAATTTTAAAAGTCAAAAAATAATTTTTTTTTTGCTTTTTATTATAAAATGCATAATTGGTACGGCCTCTGATATTGAGTTACAATTTTTAAATCTTAAAGCCCTATTAATGTCAAATTGGCCCTATTTTTATATGAATTTTGGCCCTTTTACAGTAAAGCCAATATCATCCCTGGTAGCCACCCGCCTGAATATTCCAAGAAATGGGCACAAGATAAAAATCGCCAAGACAAAGCAACTGATCACTATCATATCGAAGGTTTGCATGCAGTGATGATATATAATCAACATGCATTTTATAAAGACTAAGCGAACTTTTAGGTGGAATGTAAGATTCACAGACGTACAGGGACTCAGACGAGCCTAAATATAACATTTGATCCAGAACCACATCTGAATTTAATAGCTCAACACTCGAAAAGATTATATTTCTTTTAACAGCAACAAGAACGGCTCACACGGCTAACAGCTCAGTAGCTTGAGCATCACGGTCATTACGATAAACATTATATAGATGAGGATTAAAAAATTCCTCATTATTAAAATTTTTGTTAATCCACGTTTCCACCGACACAAAAACATCGTACTTACACTGGGAATTGGCAGCAAAGATAAAAGCAGATATAGTCCTCTGACCAGAAACATTCTGATAGTAAATCTTCCATGCATGAATATTAGAAAGAGAGCGCAACATTAGTATAGCAACATCTGCTGTTGTACAGGGTTTTTAAAAAACAGAAAACTCTTAATTTTAACATCAACTGGCCAAAGTTTGGGATTTGCAACTTCATTGTAGTAAGTCTTAGTTATTCCGAGTTTAAAATTGACAAAAAGTAGTGTTTCAGGCGGTACATCTCGTTTCACAAGCTAAATGCAGGTAATATTATGCCTCGGAACATTCGTATTTTTCGCTACAAAATTAATTGTATTAGCTTTAGATACCGACGGCTTAAATGAAGAAATATCTTACGGTCAAAAACAGCTAATTCATTTGGGCTATTCACAGTTTAAGTACGCAGGCCTGTTTAATGTACGATTTCTTATTTTTACACCAACTTACGTAAGCGTATTTTTCATGCAAACGCAAACACGCGTAAATAAAAGTAACCCATGGACGTGTTTTTTGTCTCGTATTTTTATGCCCTATCTACAAGATATATAACAGGGTTGCAAAATCTTTTGGGCTATTCACAGTTTAAGTACGTATTTTTCTTTGTTGTTGTTTTTGCATGCAAACGCAAATACGCAAGCACGCGTAAATAAAAGTAGCCCTTGGATGTGTTCTTTGTGTCTCGTATTTTTATGTCCTATCTACAGCATATATAACAGGGTTGCAAAATGATTGACTACGGCAAACACATACTGAGGTGCTCACAGTTGCAAAAATAACAAATGCTATAAATACGCTTTGTTAATTTGCGTTTAAACTGTGAATCCTGTAATTTAGCTAATACGAAAGAGATGCGAAGTAAAAGTGTAAAATTATAGATAAAAGAGATAAAAAGAAAAGATTTCGAGAATAAAAGCAATTATAATAATAATAAAAATGTAAAGTTAAAGTTGAAACAGATGAAAAGAGAAGATTTAGAAATTAAAAGCAATAAAAATAACAATAACTTTGACATGCAAAACGCAGTCACACTATTCATTTGCATTGGTGTCATTAGGATGATGTTTCAGTTAGTTCAGCTTCCTTTTTGATTTTAATACAGTCGCCGTTTTTAGATAGCTTGATGTACATTCTCCCTCGAATCGTGAACACATTAAAAATTAATTTTCTACGCTTACATGCGATCGCCGCTTGCAGTAATTTTCTTGTGTCGATAGGGAGGCTTTCGTGCAAGTAAACATTATTTTTACATTATTTTACGCGATAGTTGCCAAAAGCCTTTTAAGCACGATTACGATCGAAGGGTGTGTAGAACAGGATTTGCGTTGTTCGATGTAGGCTTGACTCGAAAAATGAGGTTGAAAGTCCTTTTCAAGTTGTCTCCTGAGATGAACAGCACTCCAAAAAGTTCTGCATCCGATGAATAATATGTGCTGTTGTTGTTGCTACTATTGTTATTGTCGCTATTGTTGTTCAAGTTATTGTTGTGAGTGCTTAATATTTGTTCAGCAAGATCGTCACAGCGCGAAGAGAAATAACTGGCTGTGCTTCTAGTGAGTTAATAATGCTATCGTAATGAGCACATTTAGCACCCGATTTACTCTTAATATCAGTCACGTGCCTCTCTAAACTCCCAAGCTTGCACGCAATGTCGGCAGAAAGACGACTGTCTGTCCTCTTTAAACTGAAGAGATTGTCTGTGTGCTGCCGAAGTCGTTCTTCTAAATTATTTAGATCTTCTTTAGCACTTCTTTTGAGCCCCGATTCCAAAGCCGTGAGTTGCACTCCAAACGAGGCGGTGCTGCTGCAACTTAATTTTGGCGTACCTATACTTTTGCCTAGGGCACGGAGAGCGAGCTGATCACCCAGTTGTCGAGTCTGCATGGGTGACGGAGACACAAAGTAGGTAAACAAGGTGAAGAAGCGGTGTAATACCAAAGAGACAACGAAAGAGTGCAAAGCAAAAAGATCAAAGATTGCACTAGACGACGAATATACGAAGAGTGTGGATGTCGAGAGAATGAATAGCGCAGCACTAACACCGATATTGTGCGGGCGAGAAGTCATGTGTTATTTACATATATGTATGATAAATTTGGTTTTCTCTTAATTGTTTTTATATTTTTTTTATTTTTTTACGAATGTTATTAGTTATTCTGATTATGTGCCAAAGACAGTTCTTTTTGTGCATGGACACAGTTTAAGAAATGTGTAAATGAAGCGACAATTCTTACTCGTGCAGAGACACAGTTTTTTTGAGTTATGCACAAATTAAAATGAGTTTTTGTTTAATAATTTCGGTAAAATAAATGTCAGATCAATATTAGTGTGCACAGTTATTAGTTATTCTGATTATGCGCCAAAGACAGTTCTTTTTGTGCATGGACACAGTTTAAGAAATGTGTAAATGAAGCGACAATTCTTACTCGTGCAGAGACACAGTTTTTTTGAGTTATGCACAAATTAAAATGAGTTTTTGTTTAATAATTTCGGTAAAATAAATGTCAGATCAATATTAGTGTGCACAGTTGAATCAGTTTTAAAAGATAATTAAATTGTTTGATTTTTTTCCATTTATTTGTTTTATCGCGTCACAAAGAGCGCACTGTGAAAACACGTCTACTTGCTACGAACATCCAAAGTTTTTTTTTATGTTAACACATGTTTTATGAAAATGCCTTTGCAGTTATTGCAAGGCAAAACACTGTCTTTGGCTATAGATTTATTGCACACAAGGCACCGTGATCTTAGCGACATAATAAAAACAACCGAATCTAACGACAGTTTATATTAGTCTGAAATATTTAATCGAAGTTTCAGGTAATTGCTGTCATATGTACAACGGATTCTCAATTTAATATTATCTTTGTATTGTAGTTGAAAATTCCTGAAAAATAGTTGTGCACTTTCAATAATAACTGCAATATTTGCTTCCTTTTTAACTAAGTCTTGCCTTAATGCTTCCATAGCTTCATCCACTGTAAACGATTGATCTATAGGCGGCTGGGACTCTTCCTCTCCAGCTGACTTAGGTTGTACTTCTGTTGATGACTCAGTGTTTCCATTTAAATCTTTACTAAACTTTAAGAGTTTAAAATTCAATTATATGCTCACAGTATCATTATTTGGTAATTTTACAGCAAATTCTGTATTTTCAAATTAATTTTTACTAATAGCAATAGGTACAATAGGTAATACTTGTATAACACAAAAATATGTAAGTAATATGACGAAATTATTTTTAATTTTAATTTTTTTTTTGTGTTCTTTTGTCAGCGGTATATTTTGAAATGACATGATAAGAATTTCTCATATTTATAGTCTAATCTAATAATCCTCTTCTTTTCCTTCAAATGAGCTGTCAAGTACGCTGTCACCACCACCACCATCACCTACTTTGAAAACTTCACTATCATCATCGAAATTTTTTCTCCTTTTTGATGTGGGGGATTTTTGTTGACTTTTATTTAATGGTGGTGGTGTTGGTCGAATTCCAAGGATTCACACCTTTCTAATATATTTTTTTATCTATACCTCCAAAAAAGCCATCTATTTCACGTAAAACACATAATGGCTTTTACGAATATACATTTATATCTTTATAACCACCTTCATAGACTGTTCCAACTAGAGATATCATACCACCAGTGACTTTAATTTCTATATGTTGAATGTGACTGAATTCGAATATTGGTAGATTTGTGGGCATTTGTTGACCTCTTTTCAGAGAAAAAAATTTGTATTCTAACCTCTCCTTCTGTGGTTAGAAACACCTGCAAAATAATATCCAAAACTATAGCATTTATTATTTGTAAAGTTTTCCATTGCGTATGACAAGTACAGTATTTATCATGGCTTTTTAAAAGTTGACCTCAATACATATTTAATGCACATTCTAATGAAAGGTATGCATGGTGTATATTCCTTTCTCATTAAGAAAAAGAAGGAAAAAGAAAATATATTCTATAACAACTATGAAAGCTCTGAAGATGATGATGATGCCGATAAAGAAATAAAAATCATATTTTGGATTTATAATTTATTTATTGATATTTGGAAAATATATATATATTATATACTAGCTGAATACCCGGCTTGACTCGGGAGTGGATATAAATAATTTTCGATTTCATTCGTCAATTTGAAAAAACTTTTCACAAACTTTAGAAGGAATTTTGTGCGCATTTTTCAAACCAGTAACTTCGGCGAAATGAACAAAATGTAGCTTCAACATCTGAAAATTATGAGAAAAAGTTGGGGAAATTGTAATTTGTGTGTGCGTGCCACCGATCGCTTGCAAAAAAATATTTTCAAGATTTATATTGTATTCGATAGATTGCATATTTTTGAAAAAAATCAGAGCAAAAAAGAATCCTTGGCAATTCATGAGGAAACTGGACAAAAATTAAATAAGCATTGAAAAGAGAAATTGAGAACAACGGCAACTTACGACGCAACTGGCTTGCGCATGTGTTAATGCGAATTCGGCATTAGCTGTCCTGATTTGCAAAAAAAGAAGTGGAATATAAATACACATCAAGAAGAAAAGAAGATATTTACCCTTCGCGCTTTGCTATGCCTTACTGTATTTTGTAGTACAGCGCCCTCTGGGGTTCAAGATATAGCAAAATACATAGCGTCAAAAGACTCACCCGAACATGAATGAAATCGAACACCACTTATAAAAATCATACTTATCGGATGAGTTGTTTTGAGTGCGGTATTTGTACAACAGCGCCCTCTGGTTTCCGAGATAGAACAAACAAATAACGCCAGAGCCCTTTCTATACTCGATAACCAAATCCTATATATCCGATATACAAATTTTTATCTAAATCGAGGAATTTTTCGAGACTTTTAAAACATTTGTACTGCAGTGCCCTCTGGTGTTCAATAAAAACTACCGTACCCGAAAACACCTAAATACGAATTTTCATGTAAATCGTATAATGGTTTTGAAGACAAACTATAATAACAAAAATCGTGGAACCCGATCGCAGCGCCACCTACCGGGTCCAACTGCGAATCTGAACCATCCAGGGATCCACTTAAACACACACAAAAAATTCATCAAAATCGGTGCAGCCGTTTAGAAACAGTTTAATAACATACACACGTACAAATTGTACAACAGCGCCTTTTACTTTTCGAGACAGAGCAAAAGAGATAACGCCAAAACTATTGCCGTACACGAAAATCCTTTAATAAAATTTTTCATCCAAATCGGATTAATGGCTTTCTACTTTTTCAAGATTTCTTAAGAGATTTGTACTACAGCGCTCTCTGGTGTTCAAGATAGAACAGAGTTTTTAAGTCATAAGAACTCACCATATCCGAAAACCTCTATATACCAACGTTCATGCAAATCGGATAAACCGCTTAGGAGTTTTTTGACTTTTTTAAAATATTTGTACTACAGCGCCCTCTGGTGTTCAAGATAGCACTGAAAAGATAAGTGCAAAACACTCACCGTATCAGAACACCCCTATATTCCAATTTTCATGCAAATCGGATGCACGGCTTAGGAGTTTTTCGAAATATTTCTACTAAAGCGCCCTCTGGTGTTCAAGATAGAACAGAGCAGATAAGTCATAAAAACTCACCGTATCTGAAAAAAGAATGCCTGGAACCCGATCGCAGCGCCCCCTACCGGGTCCAACCTTTTTTACTGGATAAAAAGTAGCCTATATGTTGACTGGGGATAAAAGGAACCTGGATGTCAAGTTTCATTGAAATCCATCAAGTGGTTTTTGTGTGATGCTTTAACAGACACGCAGACAGACAGACAGACAAACATACAGACAAAAATTTTAAAATGCGATTTTCGGACTCAGCGTCATTCAAAATGTCCATCGCAAAAAGAATATCAAAAAAATATTTAATGTACAGATTTTTTTTTTTTACAATTTAATATATTTATTAGCTGAATACCCGGCTTTACTCGGCAGTTGATATAAATAATTTTCGATTTCATTCGTCGATTTAAAAAACTTTTCACAAACTTTAGAAGGAATTTTGCGTACATCTTTCAAAGCGGTAACTTTGGCGAAATGAGCAAAATGTAGCTTCAACATCTGAAAATGTTGAGAAAAAGTTAGGGAAATCGTGATTTGTGTGTGCGTGCCGACGATCGCTTGCAAAAATATACTTTGAAGTCTTATATTGTATTCGATAGATTGCACATTTTTGAAAAAAATCAGAGCAAAAACGAATTCTTGGCAATTCGCGAGGAAACTGGACAAAAATGAAATAAGCATTGAAAATAGAAATTGAAATGTCAAAACAACGCCAACTTACGACGCAACTGACTTTTTTTTTTTTACTGAAAATGTCAAAACAACGCCAACTTACGACGCAACTGACTTGCGCATGTGTTAATGCGTACTCAAATACCACATAATTCGGCATCAGCTGATTTGCGAAAAAAAGAAAGTGGTATATAAATACACATCAAGAAGATATTTATCACCCTTCGCGCTTTGCTACGCCTTACTGTATTTTGTAGTACAGCGCCCTCTGGGTTCAAGATATAGCAAAATACATAGCGCCAAAAGACTCACCGCACCCGAAAACCACTTATAAAAATCATACTTATCGGATGAGTTGTTTTGAGTTGTTTGCGATATTTGTACAACAGCGCCCTCTGGTTTTAGAGATACAATAAAAAAATAACGCCAAAGCCCTTTCCATACTCGATATCGAATCCTATATATCCGATATAAAAATTTATATCTAAGTCGGATGAGCGGTTTTTGAGTGTTTCACGATTTCTTAAGTACTTTGTACTACAGCACCATCTGGTGTTTAAGATAGCGCAGAAAAAAAGTCCAAGATACCCACCGTATCCGAAAACTTCTATGCAAAACGACGCAAATCGGATGTTCAGCAAGTTTTTCGACATTTTTAAAACATTTGTACTGCAGTACCCTCTGGTGTTCAATACAGAACAAAATTCGAAGATAAACTATAATAACAAAATTCGTGGAACCCGATCACAGAACCATCCAGGGATCCACTTAAACACACATAAAAAATTTCATTAAAATCGGTGCAGCCGTGTAGGAACAGTTAAATAACATGCACACGTACAAATTGTACAACAGCGCCCTCTAGTTTTCGAAACAGAGCAAAAGAAATAACGCCAAAACAGTTACCCTACACGAAAATCCTCTAGTAAAATTTTTCATCCAAATCGGATGAGCGGCTTTCTACTTTTTCACGATTTCTTAAGAGATTTGTACTACAGCGCTCTCTGGTGTTCAAGATAGAATAGAGTAGATAAGTCTTAAAAACTCACCGTATCCGAAAACCTCTACATACAAATTTTCATGTAAGTCGTATGCACGGTTTCAGAGATAAGCTATAAAAATAAAATGCAGCGCCACCTACCGGGTCCAATTGTGAATCTGAACCATCAAGGGATCCACTTAAACACACACAAATGTCATCAAAATCAGTGCAGCCGTTAAGGAACAGTTTAATAACATACACACGTACAAATTGGACAACGGCGCCCTCTAGTTTCGAGAAAGAGCAGAAAAGATAGCACCAAAACCCTTGCCGTATCGCTATTTTCAAATTTTCATCCAAATTGGATGAGCAGCTTTGGAGTGTTTCACGATTTCCTAAGATTTGTACTAAAGCGCCCTCTGGTGTTCAAGATAGCACAAAAAAGATAAGTTCAAAACACTCACCGTATCAGAGAGCCCCAATTTCCCAATTTTCATACAAACCGAATGCACGGTTTAGGAGTTTTTCGAGGTTTTTTAAAATATTTGTACTACAGCGCCCCTTGGTGTTCGAGATAGATCAGAGTAGATTAGTCAAAAACACTCAGCGTGTTCGAGAACCTCTACATACAAAATTTCATGCAAATCGGATGAACGGTTTTGGACTTTTTCGATGTTTTTTAAAATATTTGTACATCTCCCTCTGATGTTCAAGATAAAACCTAGTTTATAAGTCATGAAGACCTTTTCTGAAAAATCTATATACTCGTATACCAACTTCAAGCAAATCGGATAAGCGACTTAAGAATATTTTGACGTTTTTTCAAATATTTGTACTGCAGCGCCCTCTGGTGTTCAAGATAGAACAAAGTTTATAAGCCGTAAAAACTCACCGTTTCCGAAAACATTTATATACCAACTTTCATGCAAATCGGATAAACGGCTTAGGAGTTTTTTGACGTTTTTTAAAATATTTGTACTACAGCGCCCTCTGGTGTTCAAGATAGCACAAAAAAGTTAAATCCAAAACACTCACCGGATCAGAAAACCCCTAGATTCCAATTTTCATGTAAATCGGATGCACGGCTTAGGAGTTTTTCGAGGTTTTCCAAAATATTTGTACTACAGCGCCCTCTGGTGTTCAAAATAGAACAGAGCAGATAAGTCATAAAAACTCACCGCAACCTAGAACTTCTACATACAAATTTTCATGGAAATCGGATGAACGGTTTCGGAAATAAGCTAAAAAAACAAATGCCTAGAACCCGATCGCAGCGCCCCCTACCGGGTCCAACCTTTTCTCCTGGATAAAAAGTAGCCTATATGTTGACCGGGGATATAAGGAACCTAGATGTCAAGTTTCATTAAAGTCCATCCAGTGGTTTTCGCGTGATGCTTTAACAGACAGACAAAAATTTTAAAAATGCAATTTTCGGACTCAGCGTCATTCAAAACGCCCATCGCAAAAGGAACTTCAAAAAAATATTTCATGTACAGATTTTTTTTTTACAATTTTATATATATATATATATATATATATATATGTATATATACAGGGTGAGTCTGTTAGAGAGGTCAATCCGAAAACCGGAGGTTCCTTGGGTCAATACAAGAAAAAAATTGTATGGGAGGGGGGGTCTATTTTCACCCCCCTCCGAGATAGGAGTAAAATAATGTAAAAAAGTCGAATTTTAAGGTAATATCACTTTTAGCGCAATAACTTTGAAAGTATGATAGCTTCGTAAGATTTAAGTGCAGTTTTGGAAACACAATTTAACAGGTCTAATAAAAAAATAAACAAATTAAAGTTAACTCGTTTGGTAAAAACAATTAAGCTGACCAAACTCAAAAAATAATTTTTTCACGAAAAAAATTAGTACGAATGCGATTTTCTCTAAAGTTTATCTAAAAAAAAAATTCAGTTTATTACGTATTTATGTTCTCTTAAGTGTTCTCTAAAACTTCGGAATACAAAGTTTTTACCTCAGGTCAACAGGTCATCTGTTTTTTGAGTTTTAATTTGTGCTTAAAATACCTATGTAAGTTACAAAAGCTTACATTGATATGTAAACAATAGAAAAAACAAAAATTTACTTTGCAGTGTAATGTTTTTGTTGTAAAATTTTCAGTTGATTTTAAAACTAACGCTACTATTATAGTAAACAATTGTCATTTTGTATTAGCTTCTATTTAAAATTTCTGTGAATAGTTTCAAAACTGAAAAGTATTTTCTTTCATATAATTACAGGAGACTCTTCTAAATTATATTGGTAGTAGTGGTATATAAAAAAAATCAATTGTAAGGTGATTTTTATAATGGTATTCAGGGCAACGCACATGTAACACGGGCAACGCACAATTACAGCGTGTGATTGTTCGCATAACTTATTCTTCAGCGATACAAAATAAATTGAAACGACGTTTTTTTTCTATTTTAGTAAGTTTTTTTATGATTTTCTATATTTTACAAAAAAATATAACTGGTTTCACTTTTATAAGAAAAAAAAAACTTCGAAAAACATATTCATTACAAAAGACAGAAAAAATGCATATTAAATTCTATGAAGTGGTTGTAATTGTAACGAGAAAAAATATGATTTTGACTTCCACAGAGTGTTGCGATTGCAGATTTGAAATTCCGGGTAGACGAAAATGCTCCCACATTCAATTTAAGTGATTTCGAGTATCGATTATACATTTTTTTAAGTTAAATGGAGTTGTTTGGCCATTTCTTTTTAATTGCAATTTTTAAATATTAAAAATAAAAATTCAATTTTTTCCCGACGTTTCGTCACTTTCTTGGCGACATCTTCAGGGGAGATTTTTTAATTTTTTATTTTATTTAATTTGTAAATTTATTCGACCTCTTTTCATAAGTTTTTGTGTTATTATTATAACTCTAATAATTTTTCAATTATTAATTAAGAGTTATATTTTCGAGCTCAAGGTATATGTTGCTTTCTGAAGAAAACAACCAACAACAACAACAATACCCTTTATATAGAGTGGCAATCATACAGCAGACTAGACAGCTGTTTCGTTGGCCGCTACACCAACTCATCAGTAGCCTTTATATGATAGCGATGATAAACTTAACCGTTCATGTCTATTTGTTTTCGTCAATGTTAGAGAAAATTACTCTGAATTACATTGTACACACAAATGATACGAAAAGCAGCTAAAGTTCTTCGAATTTTCAGATTCACACTTATTCGGTGTAAGCTCTTTCTTCGAAGATATATCAAAGCTTTTTTACCACTCACAGGCATGTTGTAGTTTTAGTTGTTGTTCTTTTATTATTCACTGTCCGTCTTAGTTGCAGCAACCTGCTGCTATTAAGCTATGACGTCATGAAATATTTTGTTTGAAAACTAAGATTTTTATTTTATTGTGTGTAAACACACAAATTAATCATAATTTTGTTTTTCAACGGCCGTGCTCTGCCAGAGAATTAATTTTATTTTACATTAAAAGATACATTAAGTTAATTTTGACAATAAACCATTACTTGAATTACAAAAATTTTACATGACATAAACTTTTTTTAAAAAAACAGAAAAATTTGTTTGAACACAAAATTTAAGCGAAACTATTTTAGCCTATACGTCAATTGCTACTATAATAGTATATATAGGCTATAATAGTTTCGCTTACATTTTGTGTACAAAAATTGAATTTTTATTTTTAATATTTAAAAATTGCAATTAAAAAGAAATGGCCAAACAACTCCATTTAACTTAAATAAATATATTCAAACTAAAATTGGCCCAAAAAATTAACATACATTTTTTAATTTGTCTGCTGCACAAAAATTCATGAAATCTTCTGCGTTTCTAATAGTTTTTTGTCGAGCTTTTATTTGTGTCCAAACAGTTCTTTTTACGGTGGCTCGTAGCCCATCAACAGCACTCTTTCCGTGTGCCGTAGCCAAGAATGAGCATATTTTAAATTATTTGTTGAAATTTCCTATCAAAAGGACCATCAATTTTTGTTGAATTTTCATTGTTGTCTAAAATGATGATATTTTGGTCTCATTTTATGAAAAGATTGTTTACTTTTAAACAAAGTGGTATGCAAAGTTCAAATATACACCAAAAAATGTTTGAATTACTACAAAAAAATGTGCAATGTTTAGCTCAAAATGTGTAAAAATTTAAAATATGACAAAAATGATTACTTTTAAAAAAAAAGTGCAATATTACAGAAAAATGTGTCATCTACTTCTTGATTTTTTATTCCACCTTGTGTTCCATATAATATATTTCTTCCAAATCCCGTTTTCAAAGTGTAACATGTGCGAAATGCGGAAATTTTTTTAAAATAAAATTTCAACTGAGAACTTATATGTATTACTTTTATTGACTCAAAATCTATAAATAAAGGTATTTTCCAGCAAATAATTTTTCATTTTATAAGCTTTGTTGGAACTTATAGCTTAAAGGCAACGCACATGTAACATGCAATTGGACGAAAACAATTTGAAGTGTTTCTACTTTACTTAAATTTATGTACCTTGAAATGTAACTGAAAACTATTAACAACGAAATGATAAATCTTCAACAAATATTGCATTTTTTGCAGCTTGCACGAAAACATGTATGCACAAACTGCCACTATCGAGATATAACTGACATTTTGCATCTAATATTCTTACCACACAATAACAAGAGAAAAATGCACAAAACAACCGTTGCTTTGAAAAATAATGTCAAATCATCTTCATTGAGATTAACTTAGTTTAGTCAATATGTTTTCCTCCCTCTCTTATCAATTTAATTTTTTACCTATGCGGATGACTTTTTCGTGGAATTCGTGATATACAGGGTGTCCCGCAATTGAGTGCAACTATTTACGGAGGTGAAAGGTTATGTCGGGCTGAGCAAAAAATCGTATGGAAAGGGGGGCGGGGGGTCTATTTTCACATTCTTAGAAGCAACAGGGTTAATTAATATTTCACAACTTTGATTCACGTTATTGTTTCTAGCAGGAAAACTTACTTACATAAAACATTTTGATAGCTCATTTTAAAGGCAATGAAATAACCTTTCCAACGGTATATCAACAAACCCCACAAATTTAGCCTTTACTGAGCTGTGATCGTGTGAAGATGAAATCAATCAGTTGAAACTATCAAATTTCAATTTTGAGTGCAAATTTCTCAGAATTTTGCGTAATAAAGGAAATTTTTTTGTAGATCACTTTTGTAATTTATTCAATTTTCTATTCAATGACACCAAAAACATAAACATATCTTTAAAAACAAAAAAGTTGGCTGCACTAAAGAAATTATACTTATTAAAAAATAATGATAAACAATGACATTACAATTAGTTATGCAGTTAATATCATTGTTTTCTAATAAGTATAATTTTTTTAGTACTACCAACTTTTTTATTTTTTAAGATATGTGTATGTTTTTGGTAACATTGAAAAGTAAATGGAAAAAATTATAAAATTGATTTTGAAAAAAATTTCATTTATTACGCGAATTTCTGAGAAATGTGCACTCAAAATTGAAATTTGGTAGTTTCAATCGATTGATTTCATCTTCACACAAGCACAGCTTGGTAACGGTTTAGTTGGTGGGGTTTGTTGATATGCCGTTAGAGAGGTAATTTTATTGCCTTTATAAAGAGCTATCAAAATAAGTTTTACATTCGTTAGTTTTTCTGCTAGAAACAATAACGAAAATCAAAGTCGTGAAATATTAATTAACCCTGTAGCTCCTAAGAATGTGAAAATAGACCCCCCCCCCACCCTTCCATACGATTTTTTGCTCAGCTCGACATAACATTTCACCGCCGTAAATAGTTGCACTCAATTGCGGAACACCCTGTATATATATATATATTTCATATATTTTTGAAAACTACACATACAAAATATATTTCTGCATCTTTAGTTTTTTCTGCGACATAACTTTTGACTGCGCCCGAGGTTTAATATTTCGTTGCCATTTTTTTTTTTAAACAAACTGTTTCCACGCTATGCGACTTGCACTTGCATCGGTACATGCCAGTACTTGATTATATGGGAAAAAAGTGCTCTGTTTTAAAAAAACCCAAAATAGCAGTTGTGTAAGTTTTGAAAATGCTGTAAAAGCTTCTATTTAATTTTTCTTTAAAATAAGGTATCAAACATGAAAATTGTACGAAAACCTCCGAGTTGTGATCGAAAAAAATTCCTTTTTGTTCCTATGTATTAAAAAAAAAAAAATCTAAGATATCCAAATTTGAAAAAATTTCAATGAAATCTTATGGAAATATTTTATTAAACTATACCAAATGGAGGTGCAAAATATTATGTAGTTATGTTGAATAATCTGGTCGTTATGATTATTTTTTTTTGCTAGAAGTGTACCTGTTATGAATTTAGGGTTAAGTAATTTTCCACTTTTATTTACTACTATTTGATTACTATTTTGAACTAAATAATTTGTGTAGAATGCAACCCTGCCACTTCGCTGAGGTTGCGCTATTGATTAATTTTTCATTGTCTTTCTGATTTCTGCATTTGCAAGCACACAAAAGTTTATGTGTGCCAATTTTATATTCTTGAATTTTTCCAATATGTAACTTAGGGGTTATTGAGGTGGGTGAGGTTAGGTTGAGTCGAACACGTTTGCCTCAAAATGACGCCAAAAACGAGATCGAATGCTTCGGGTGAACGGTAAGATACCGACAGCGACAATGATCCGTTAAAAGACACGATTCGTGAGTCAAATGCAGGAGAGGGCGAGTCGACACCATCGCTCGAATCAAAACTAGAGCAAATGATGCTGCAAATTCAGAATTTTCATGCAAAGGTGAGAGAAAACGACAATATAATACGGAAAACCGTTCGCACGAATCGGGCAACATCAGCCGCATACAGTGATTCCAACCGCAACACTAGCAGCAGCTCTATCTGAGCTCAGTCGCACGCTTAATACCACCAAGCCAGATACATCAAAAAGAATCTACGACCTTCCAGAGTTTAATGGAACTCCAGAGTATTGGCCAATGTTCAACGAAGCTTTTGAATCGACCACTGAGAAGTACCAATACAGCAATCGCCAAAATATGCTGCGGTTGCAGAAGGCGGTCAAGGGTAAGGCGAGAGAAGCTGTGGAATGTCTACTGATTCACAGCAGCAATGTCGAGCAGGTTATAAAGACATTAAAAGATAGATTTGACAAGGCAGACTTATTAGTGAAAAGTCAAATAACTAAAATTAGGAGTGTTCATCATATTGCCGAGAATAGAGTTGAACAACTCGTGCCCTTTGCAACCAAAGTGCAGAATTTGGCGTCGTTTTTAGAAGCAGCGGACTGTATGCAGCATCTGTTCAATCCAACACTTATGTAAGAGCTCTTGATGAAACTGCCAATACAGCGGCGTTTGGAGTGGGCACGACGCGCCGCTTCTTTAAGAACTGTTGAATCCCTTATAGCTATTCCCAATACAGGTGCTTGTACCACTATTGGCCTTAGGGATTGTTGTAGAATTGTACAGGCACTTGAACGTTGTACAATTTTTGATGTAGATGAAGATAATGAAAAATTCGTGGTTTTAGTTGTGAGTTGAGTTGAAACTGTTCTTTATTGGTTTCTGTAAGAAGCTCATATACTTTTCTACTAATAATAAATTTATTACAATAACAAGAAGAAAACAACGAACAGAAATATGAAAATAAGTTGTTGTTGTCAGCATTTTGTGTCATCTTGTAGACTTGTACCGGGGCGGGCTGTGCAGAAATACCGATGCTACGTCACCTTTGGTATCGTTTCCAAACAATCCAGGAGATAATACATGTGATGAAAATGACGCAGGAATAGCTTATTGCGTAATGATGAATGTCATGAATTTGGTTGGGTAAATCAACTCGAAGACTAGAGAGTTCATGCTGTATTGCTGATAGCTGCGTTATATGCGGGATGTAATGTAGGGAAATGTTGTTGACTGATGTTGTTGGTTTTGAAGTGAGAACTAAGTCAGATGTGAGTACAGTCGGAATGTATGACTTTGTGACTGGTTGATTTAAGCATTTTGTGACCTTGGATGGTGATTAGCGGCTGTTTAATGATGCAATTTTCATTGATTGATAGAAGTCCAGAACGTTGAATAGTGACTGGTGTTACGATTGCGTCAAAAACTGCGTTTACCACAACCTTGTCCTTGACGGAGTAGATCCACGAGTTGAAGTTATGTCGTTGAAGCCAGTGGGGCCCATTTTCTGTGTGTTCAATAGAGCATGTGGTTTAGTAAGTTTAATTCACATACTGTTGATTTGCATATCCTCTTTCAGTTGATTTGCATATTCTAAAGTCGGCTTCCTTTAGCGGGAAATATTGATCTCGATGCAGGTTAACAATCAAGTATGGGAAAGGTGAATGAATTTTGACAAATGGAGTAAGATGTAGTAGTTCAAAATCTTCAGTGGATACTAATAGTTCGATTGACATCAAATTGTATAGTTGTATTGATTCCTCGGTGGGTAGCTTTAAATGGCTCGGGAGATTTGCTTTGATGTTGATAAGCTCACGTTGGAGCTGCAGAAATGAGATGAGCTCTGGGCTTAGCTTTCCATGGTGTGTATCTGCCAATATGTCGAGAAGTGAGTCTTGAATGCGTTGAACATCAGTTCGAGAACTGATTGAGCAATACTTTGGTTGTCTAGTTCTTGTTGCACGTGACCAAATCGATGAATTAAATTGGTCCATAATTTTTCAACCTTAAGAAATTTTCCTTCGATATCTTGTTGGTTCTTTTTCATTATATTTATCGTGCTGTCCAAAAACAAAGTCTGATTGAGAAATTGACCTTCAAGATGATCTTCATTTTGACGAATTTTTTGTTTCGTGTTGGCGGCTTCTTCTGCGTACTGTGAATCAAGCACTCCGAATGGGGAATGAGCCCCATTGCCGACGATGTTGAAGGCAACTCTTCTAGGTCGAGATGTATCGTGTATTTTGAGAAGCTGATTTTTCTGAATGATTTCATCCATGAAGCGTTTAAGTAACATTACTGTTATGGGGCAATATTTCTATAGTTTTTTTCATTATGTCCAACTCCTTCCAGTATGTTTGCATGTTGATGTAGGTCACCAAATTCCATTCGCTGGTGATGATTCCAGCAGAGCCGAGTTTTTTGAAGTAAATACCAGGATGGGATGCAAATGGCTGAATCTCTATTGGGGACGGTAAGGCAGACGGCAAAAATAAGCAAGTCAATAAGACAGTCATGAGTGCTGAAATCGTTTGGATTTGAGTGCTTGTTCTTCTTTTGCATGTTATTACAGTATGCCTGGCCCTGGTCTCGATTTGTCGAGACTCACTAGGATGTTCTTCCTGTTCAGGTGTCTGTACTGGCAAAGGTACAAGCTTGTGTATCGGACATTTGAGTGTGTCAGTTGCTGTCCTTATGTCAGCTACTGTAACAGCATTGTCGTGCCCAGTGTATGTCTTGACGATTCTGCCCAGTACCCACTGTGGCGGTGGCAAATTGTCTTCTTGAATTATCACCATCATACCTGGTTGTTGCTCTCTGATTGTTGCTTCCATTTGTTACTGTGTTGTAGTTCGTGCAGGTACTCTCGTAACCACCGCCTTAGGAATTCGTGATTTAGGTGAGACACTAACTTCCACCTTGTTAGTAGAGATACGTTGTTTTGTGTGGCATATGAATCGACTGATGATGTTAGTGGTTTACCAATCAGGAAGCGTCCTGGCGTTAGGGCAATTATATCTTCTGGGTAGGTAGACACTAGCGTTAATGGTCTAGAATTAAGTATTGCTTCTATTTCAACCATTACTGTTTCCAGTTCTTCGTATGTTAACGAAGCGTTTGCCACGCCCTTGACGTAGAGTGTTTTGGCAGATTTGTCTGCTGCTTCCCATAGTGCGCCGAAATGAGGAGCTCTTAGTGGTATGAAATTAAATTTCATTCCCTTATTGCTGCAGTTTCTTGTTATGACTTCTTGTGCTTGTTGTGTATGAATCACTTATTTTAACGCTGATAGTTGGTTATTGGCACCTACAAAAACTGTAGCGTTGTCACAGTAAATATTCTGGCAGTGTCCTCGTCGGCCGATAAATCTTTTCAGCATCCGATAAAGGCATCTGTGGTGAGGTCGCTGACAATCTCTAAGTGTATCGCCTTTGCTGCAAAGCAGCAGAATACTTCCACGTAGGCCTTTTCCCTCGGATTTTGAAATGAGTCCACAAAGGACCACAGAAGTCTACTCTTGAGTTCATAAAAGGTCGAGCAGGCTGGACTCTTGCCGCAGGCAAATCTCCCATTATCTGTTGGAATAACTTGGGCGTTGTCTTCGTGCAGCGAATTCAATTGTGCACAATCGTCCGGGCCATAGATTTTGCATTGATGATCCAGAAATGTTGCTGAAGTTGTTCCACTAGTGTCGTAACTCCTCAAACTCGTAAAAATATTCTTCGTGAAACGATTTTATGAGCAATTTGGATAATGAATTATTGTATTCTTGTTAGCACTTTGAATGAATCTTTGTTATTGATATTGTGTATGATATCATCGGCTTGTTTTCGACTGTGGCAGCTGCGGATACTGCCACCTATCTTCTTTCTTAGTTGTAATCTGACTCTGGTTTTTTTGAATATTCCTTGGGCCATCCTTCTTTCTTTCATGCAAAAAGATGGGTCCGTATAACCATAGGTTGCAACTGGGTAATTCAGACGGTAGTAGGCCTCTCGAAAGAACGTCAGCTGGATTTTGCTTGGAAGCAACGTGCCTCTATTGTGCTGCTGAGGAAAGCTCTATAATCCTTGCGGTTCTGTTGGCGACAATTTTAACGGTTGATGAGCTGGAGTTTATCCATGAAAGTTTATCCACTTCAAGTCATTCTTTACCCTTGTCACTAGCTGTGCACTGAGGAGTGCTGTGCAGAGTTCTAATCTCTATGTGTTTGGTTTGGTTTGGTATGTTTGGTTTGGTATGGTTTGTGTTTTTAGAGGGGCCACACCAGATTTTGCGCATAATACTCGTACAATGATTGTTCCGTTATTGCCAATGGATTTAACATACACGGCGGCGCCATATGCTTTTTCTGAGGCATCAGCATAAGAATGTATCTGCAGAGAAGTTCTTGTTCCTTGTTGGAAGATGTGCCTGGGAGATGCATGTTGGTCACTTGCTTTAACTCTTCGCAAAATCTTGTCCATCTAAGGTGTATTTCTGGGGTTAACTCGTCATCCCATTTTAATTATGTTTGCCTAAGTTGCTGAATGAGGATTTTGGCGGTGACAACTACTGGAGATAGCAATCCTATTGGGTCAAAAATTTTTGCAACATTTGATATGACCGTTTGCTTCGTAATTCTAGTGGCCGGTATGATGTTGACCTTTACGCAGAATTTGTCGGTTTTTGGTAACCATGTCAATCCCAGTGTTATAACTGCGCTGTTGATGTCATCGTCAAAATCAAGATTGACTTCTTGGTCTTCGGCTGGAATTGACTGCAGCAATTTTGGATGATTAGCGCACCATGTGCGCAACCGGAATCCACCTTGTTGTGATATTTTTGTAAGTTGTTGTTGTGTTTCCAATGCTGTGACTAAACTGTCATAACCTGTGAGACAATCATCAATATAGAAATCATTTAACAGCGTGTCAGGTCCGAGTGGATATTGAGAACTGTATTCCTTGCCTAGCTGCTGGAGACATTTTGTTGATAAATAAGGTGCTGACCGAGTGCCGTATGTTACCGTGATAAATGGTTGTATTGTAGCTCTTGTGTGGCGTCCTTTCTCCAAACTATGAGTTGATATTTCCGGTCTTTAGAATGTATTAGAATTTGACTATACATCTTTTGCATGTCTGACGTGAAGACGACTCGTGGGCATCGGAACCGTAGTAGCAACGTAAAGAGTTCACTTTGGATTGTTGGTTCAGTATACATCAAGTCATTAAGAGCTAGCTCTATAGATGTTTTTGATGAGGCATCGAGCACTACTCTGAATTTTGTGGTAGAGCTCTCCGGTTTTGTCACGCAATGATGCGGGATAAAATAACATGATTGTAATGTGCTTGACTTGTCGATCCTTGACATATGACCCAATGATTCGTGTTCATCCATGAATTCAGTATATTGTAGTTTTATGTTGGGTCCTTTGCAAGGCGTCGTTTTAGTGAGTAAAACCGATTGACTGCAATTTGCTTTGATTTCCCTAGCAAAGACGGGTTATCTGCAAAGGAAAGTCTTACTACGAATCTTCCTTGGCTATTTCGCATTGTGGTTAGTGCAAAACGTGATTCACAGTGTTTTTCAGCTGTTGTAAGCACCTTACATAGATAGATAGAATTCTGATCCAATGAGGACGTTAATCTTTGCAGGAATGTTGAATTGAGGATCTGCTAATACAATATTGTTTGGCATGGACCATGTTGAAGTATCCAACCGCTGTGTAGGATGTTCAGAAACATTGCGCGATAGTACAAGGGCTTCTAGTCGAGTTGAATACTTGCTCATGCGTGATTGTAAATTGACGTTCACGCGAGTGCGGGCTTCTCTCTTCCCATTGGCTATGCCTTCAATCATTGTTGCTGGTTTCAGCTGCAACCCTAGTTGCCTTGCAAGTCTCCGTGATAAGATTAACTTGTGATCCTAAATCCAAGATGGCCTTACAGTCTATTGCCTGTCCATTGCTAGCGATGAGTCTGATAACTGCAGTGCTGAGAACATAACCGTGGCACAGCATGACCACTATACCGTACATGCCAAACAAATTGGTAATAACACAAATTTAACCCAAATAATTTGTTCTCTTTCTTTTATTCTTTCGTACGTTGTACCAATGCTGATCATGTTGCATTCAATCGCAACACTTTTTACTACGGCCAGCGTGAGTAATGCAATCAATGCATTTGCTGTCACACTGACCTAGCCAGCTATGTAAATGCAAGCGCAGCATAATTTCTTATTGGCTGCGACGATAATATCAGCCAATGAATGGAAGAAAAACTAATAAACGACTGACTCAACGTATTTTTGTATTGAGTGAAATTAAAATTGGAGGAGGAGTTTAAGAAAGTAGGGATTTTAGAGTAGTATTATTTTAATATAAATAAGACACAAATTTTTAAATAAAACTTAGAATTAATCTAGCGTAAAAACTGGTTGGTTTTCCTTTTTTTTTAATCATACCAAGAGCGGCAGCAATGCCATAATTTTCAGTTTGCCGAAGTTGGCAGTTAGTGCAAATTACAGTTAGAACACATATCCTTCCCTGCCCTGACACATATCTTTTACATGGCGATCCTGCCAGGAGATCGGATGCTCTTTAAACCATCACAATCAGAATTTAATAAAAGTCTTTGAACGTTTGAAACAATACAATTTAAAACTAAATGCAAGTAAGTGTCATTTCCTTAAAAATGAAGTAATCTATTTAGGCCACCTCATAACAGACAAAGGCATAAGAACAGATCCCTCCAAATGTGAAGCAATCATTAAATACCCAACACCAAATAATGCAGATGAAGTAAGAAGATTTGTAGCATTTTGCAATTACTACAGGCGTTTCATACCAGATTTTGCAACTATAGTAAAATGCCTAAACTCTTTACTCAAGAAAGGAATACCTTTCATCTGGTCAGAAGAATGTGAAAAAGCTTTCAACACCTTGAAACAAAAACTTATTAATCCGCCAGTATTGCAATATCCAAATTTTGAGAAACCTTTTATTCTAACCACAGATGCATCTGATTTTGCGCTTGGTGCAGTACTCTCGCAAGGAGAGATAGGACACGATTTACCAATATCCTTTGCAAGCAAGTCATTGGAAAAACATGACATTAACAAACCCATAATAGAAAAAGAATTGTTAGCGATACACTGGGGCATAAACTTTTTTAAGCCATATCTATTTGGAAGAAAATTTATCGTGGTAACTGACCACAGACCACTAGTATCATTATTTTCGCACAAGAATCCTTCATCAAAGATGACAAGGATAAGATTAGATTTGTCAGACTATGATTTCGAGATAGTATATAAACAAGGAAAGATTAATACAAATGCCAATGCGTTATCACGCATAAAAATAGATAGTGAAATTCTTAAAACAATGATTCCCACATTGGAAAATAAAGAAAATAATATACAAGTAAATACTAGAAGCAAAAAGAAGCTTGAAGACAAAAACAATATAAAAATTAGGAGCAAAGAGACAGATAAAAATGTAACGAGTAATAATGCGAGTGAAAATAAAGACGAAGGCGCCCACCACTTCAGTCAACACCTCCAAGGAAGTGTTAAATAGAATAACATATCTCACAAGGAGTCTGATCAACTCTGTATTTGGGAATGTACATCCTTTAATGACGTAAAGAGTTTGGTGAAATTAAAATTTATAATTAATAAAAACAGTAATGTTACTATGAATATAAATGATAATGAAGTGCACATAACATGTAGCGATGACCCTTTCGAAACTAGATTCGATGTTGGAGAAACTACATTGTTCATTGACGAAATCACATATAAAGGAGCTAGCCCTTTGTGAAAAAGATCACATATTTGAAATTATTGATATGAATGCATTCAAAGACAAATATAACAAGTTGAAACTGAATAGATCCTCGCCCATAAAGATATTGATATACAGAGCTCCACAACAAATACATAGTATGCTTCAAAAATATAAGCTAATTGACGAATTTCACACTTCAAGTACATCAGGACACATGGGAATAAGAAAAACTGTCCTTAAATTAAAACAAAGATACATCTGGAAGAATATGAGACAGATGGTTAAAGAATTTATAAACAACTGCGTGAAGTGTAACCAAAATAAAGTAACTCGACACATTAAAGAGAAATGATAATCACTGACACACCACAAATAAGTTTCGATACTGTAGTAATTGACACTGTAGGCCCACTTAAGATTTCGAACGTCTACAGATATATACTAACAATGCAATGCGATCTCACAAAATTTGTTGTAGCGCATCCTATTGAAGCTAAAGACGCCAAGACAGTAGCTTCAACCCTGGTAGAACAGTTCATACTAAAGTACGGATGTTTTAAAACACTTAAGTCTGACAAAGGGACAGAATTTACAAACAACTTAATGTCAAATGTGTGTGAATTATTAAACACGCGTCAAGTGCTTTCAACCCCATATCATCACCAAACAATAGGCGCACTTGAAAGAAATCATAGAACACTTAATGAATATTTACTTTCTTTTGCGGATGATTTCGAATGGGAAAATGGGTATCGTATTACACATTTGCATATAATACTACCCCACACGTTGACTCCGCGTACTCACCATATGAGCTTGTGTTCGGAAAATTACCGACCCTGCCTAGCGATGTTCTAAAAGAAGGAACCAAAGTATATGATTTAGAAAACTACAATAATGAGTTAAGGCTAAGATTAAAAACATCTATAGATAAGGCTAGAAATTTAATACAAAAAGTAAAACATAAGAGAAAGATATTTTATGATAGAAATAAAAATGAAAGCACATTAGAAATAGGAGACTTAGTATTTGTAAGATTAGAAACTAGGAAAAAATTTCAGAATCCTTATCATGGTCCGTACAAGATCATCAAAAGAAACGGAGTAAATTCCATAGTAGATATAAGAGGTAAAAGTAAGGAGTTACACAACAATTTACTTAAGAAATTTAATAATAATTGCAATTAATATTTATATAAAATGTACATGACAAAATTATATATTAATTATAAATTATAATTACATTAAGATTTCATTAAGAATAGCAAAAACTATGATAATAATGCAATATCAAATGCATTATATCTATACATATGTAAAGAAGTATCCCAAAATGTTAACTTTTTCTAAATTCCTCCAATCTTAAAAAATTATTTCAAGCAATAATTTTTCGCTTAAGGGTAAAGGTGTAGTGGCAGAGCATGACCACTATACCGTACATGCCAAACAATTAGTAATAACACAAATTTAACCCAAATAATTTGTTCTCTTTCTTTTATTCTTTCGTACGTTGTACCAATGCTGATCATGTTGCATTCAATCGCAACACTTTTTACTACGGCCAGCGTGAGTAATGCAATCAATGCATTTGCTGTCACACTGACCTAGCCAGCTATGTAAATGCAAGCGCAGCATAATTTCTTATTGGCTGCGACGATAATATCAGCCAATGAATGGAAGAAAAACTAATAAACGACTGACTCAACGTATTTTTGTATTGAGTGAAATTAAAATTGGAGGAGGAGTTTAAGAAAGTAGGGATTTTAGAGTAGTATTATTTTAATATAAATAAGACACAAATTTTTAAATAAAACTTAGAATTAATCTAGCGTAAAAACTGGTTGGTTTTCCTTTTTTTTTAATCATACCAAGACCGGCAGCAATGCCATAATTTTCAGTTTGCCGAAGTTGGCAGTTAGTGCAAATTATAGTTAGAACACATATCCTTCCCTGCCCTGACACATATCTTTTACACTTGGATTCCATTGTTGTTGCCAGGGTGGTGGCCTGTTGATTGCCCTTATTTTGTGGCGCGTGAATTGTGGTTGATGACGTATGTGCCTGATTGTTCGACATGCAGTAGGGTATTGTGTTTTTGGCACACCTTGTGTAATTTCGTGATTTGCATTCCAACGCGCGATGATCAGACTTGAAGCAGTTTATGCAGAGGTTGTAGGTTTTGTCCCAATTCCACCTTTGATGAATGTTCTCATATAAAAATGTTTTGCATGCATAGATTTTATGATCTGTTTGCTACAGATCACGCACATTTCTTCGTTGTTTGAAGGGATGGTAGCTGCCGCACATGTCCGAGTTGAGGATGATTCTGCTTTTCCACGAGTCTCGAACGATTGAAATCTGCACTCAAGTTACTTGAATATTTCATTTATGGTGTGCAATCGCTTATTATCGTCCAAGTTCTGCTCAAATGCTGTTTGTGACTCTTGATCCATTTTTTGCAGCAGTATATGACTCAGGATGATGTCCCAATGTTGCATTCTTTGGTGACATCATGAAGCGCTTTCACTGCAGATGATGACTCTCTTCTGATTGATGATTGTGACATCAGTTTGTTGAGTAATGTCGTCACCAGAAGTCGTTTATTGTCGTAACGACTAGTGATGATTGACCAAGCATGAATGTAGTTAATTCCGTTTGATCGAATGTGCTTTATTAAGTTTTGTGGAAGTTGTAAAGTAATGCATTTTTTTATCACTAATGGCCACATTATGAATTAACTCGGTGTATAAATCCTTAAAGGCAATCCATTTCATGAAGTTTCCATTAAATTTAGGCTATCCTAGGCAATTTAACATCTATGTCTGCCTGTGGTTCTCTCGGCGCGTGAAATGATTGCTTAACTGTCATGTGCTGATGGAGCTGAATCAATACCTTTTCTGCCTTCGCCTCGAGCTCGTAGTATGTCTGCAGAGTGTATTCTTTGATGATATCTTCATCAGTTTACTCCCACAGAGCCGTTTGTTTTTGTTAAGTCTGATATGTGCTTTTCTATTACTGCTGCCTTGATTGTGTAGTATGCTGGAGGGTGCTCTGTTTCACGCTGCCCCAGCACTTCATTCAAGTTTTGTGTGTGTGATTCCTCAGCAGCTTTCATCTTTCACCACTATGTTCCATGTTGTTCGTTGGTTGTCGATCAGCATCCCGTGGAGCAATTTCAGGTGCTTCATCGGACCCTTGACTTGACTGAGGCCAGTGTAATTCGACCTAAAGAGTTCCATTTCATCTCGGAATTCTCGGTATCTTGCACTGATGACAGCATGCATGTCCTTAGTGAAGTATGGATGCTCATCCTTGCTGCCACGAGAACTCCGAATGATATTGTTGACTTTGTTGAATTGAGCCCACAACTCATCGAGTTCATTAACCTTCGCATCGACGAACTCTGGCGTCCGTCGATCATATGGCGCCTTCCTGCAGTTGGCTATCCCTTTTTGCAGAGCCACTGCGGTTTCATCTTGTTGCTTTACAAGCTCTTCTATGTCCATTGTGAATGTGGTGTGCTGCACAAGTTTGTAGTGTGGGAGGTCAGGATCACCATTAAGTGTGGCGATAAAGTGTAGCAGACAGGATCGCTATGGAGTGAGTGTGTGTTTGAAAAAGGAAAAGAAAGATAGTCCATTTTTATAAAGCTGACAAAGCCTTGTTGTGATGCTAAAGAGCAGTTCTTACATTTGTTAGTGTGGTTGTACCTAAGCTTAAAATAATACTGACTTTAGTTTGGCTGCAAACTGTTACATGTTACAAATTCTTACATACTATAATTAACATTACAATAATTCTTACGCTCTAAAATCTATAAATTCTTATGCTCTAAAATCTTACAAATACATGAAAACTTATTTCCACTTAGAAATTCTGAGTTACGTTTAAAGAATATGCAAACGCAGCACATTTATGGTTGTTTATGGTTTAAGTTTACAAGCGCTTACAATATGCCAACGCTCGCTTGTTTATGGTTTTCATTACAATGTTTATAATGACTATCAATGCTACAGTAGGTCAGTGGTGAGTTTCAAGTAGGTATGGTAAATACCTACACCCTTACCCTTAAGAAAATTTTTTTTTCGAATATGTGTTCATGTATGAGAAGATACATTTTTAAAAAATGTAGGGATTTAGTGGAAACATAAATATAAAAATTTGTATTTTGAGAAATTATTACCTATGTATAAAATAAAAGATTTTAATTTAGCTTTATATTTACTTATTTAGATATACAAATTTTTTATATTCATAATGTGTAAAGTATGCATCTATGTTGTATTTTATTAAGTTATTGTTTTGAATTTTCCTTACTTGTCCCTTAATTTCTACGAAGGTTTTTACCCCTTCTTTATCAATTACTTTATATGGCCCATGATAAGGACTTTGGGTTTGCTTTCTATTTTCTAACTTTATTTAAACTAAATTACCTATACCTACTTTTAATTTATTAATATCTTCGCGGCTGTTTTTTCTTCTTTTCTCTTTAATTGTACTAATAAATTGTTTTATTTGTTGTTTTCAATCTTATTTTGAGTTCATTGGCGTATGAGTCAATATCATAAACTGGTGTATTATCATAATATCATTTGGCAAGTAGGGTAGTTTGCCGAAAAGTAACTCGTAAGGCCAGCAGCCTGTGTCAATGTTTGGTGAAGTATTATATGCAAACGTATAAAAAGATATCCATTTATCCCATTCATCATCTTCAGCAAAATTAAGCATGTACTCATTTCGTACCCTATGATTGCGCTCTACAGTTCCTAACGTTTGATGGTGGTATGGAGCTGAAAATGTTTGTTTTATTTCTAAATGCTTACAAATGTTTGTCATTAGTTCGTTCACAAATTCAGTTCCTCTGTCTGATTTAATAACTTTGAAAGTACCATTTTTGAGAATAAATTGATTTGCTAATGTTGACGCAACTGTTGCTGCATCTTTGCTTTCCATTGGATATGCCATAACATATTTTGTCAATTCACATTGTTCACCTGTTTGAAATTTTTAAAGGCCCTACAGTATCAATCGCTACTACTTCAAAACTTGTGTTCGGTGTATCTGTAATGACTAATTGTTCCTTTGTATGTCGTATTTGTTTATTTTTCAAATATTGCTTGCAGTTTGTCACGAATTTCTTTACCATCTTAGATATATTCTTCCAAATATATCGCTTTTTTAATTTCAAAATTGTCTTTCTAACTCCTAAATGCCCTCCGCAAGGTGAGTTGTGATATTCTTCAATTAATTTGTATTTTATTATATCTTCATTTATTCTTTGGGGACATCTATAAATCAATATATTAATACCTGAGCGACTTTTCTTTATTTCTTCTTGTTGCAACATATACTTACTTACATACTTTTTCTTAAATTCATTTTTGTGCACGGGCTTAAATATTTCATCTTCTTCATTTAGCGCTATTTCTTTAATATTCAACTTGTGCATTTTTGATGATTGTTTCTCCAAATACAAATCGAGTTTGTTTAGATTATCACTTCATCTGACAAGTACTAAATCTTTTATATTTGTTTCTACATGGGTACCCTTATTATTCGTTCTTTCATAACTTTTCTGACGTCAGCTAAGGATGTGCAATCCCAAATGTTAAGGTGATCAGTCTTCTGTGGAAAGCTACATTTTTCTTTTATTACTGTTTCTTTTTCTGCAATATTTCTTGCAGTCATACCCCTTGTTATTATTAACGTTTTCTTTGCGGATTCATCGTTTGTTTTTGGTAGTTCCGAGTAAATCTTGATTCTGGATAATGCGTCAGCACTTGTGTTTATTTTGCTATGCTTATATACAATTTCATAATCGTAATCTGAAGAAGAAGAAGAAGATGAATTTTTCTGAGAAAATAATGAAACTAAAAGTCGGTCATCGGTGACCACTATAAATTTGAGTCCAAGTAAATATGGTCTGAAGAAACTGATTCCCCAATGAATGGCTAGTAGTTCCTTCTCTAACACTGGCTTGTTTATTTCATGTTTGTTTAGTGTTTTGCTAGCATATGAAATTGATAAATCATTCCCTATATCTCCCTGTGAAAGTACAGCCCCTAATACAAATCAGATGCATCAATGGTTAAAATGAACGGTTTTTTGAAATCTGAGTACTGTAAAACTGATGGATTAATAAGGCGTTGTTTTAATGTTTCAAATGCATTCTGACATTCTTCTGTCCATACAAAAGATTGCTTCTTTTTTAGAAAATTATTCAAACTTTTTACTAAATTAGCAAAATTTTTTATAAATTTTCTGTAATAATTACAAAATGCTACGAATCTACGAACTTCGTGGAATTTTTTGGTATTGGATATAGTTCAATCGTCTAATGCTTTGCCGAATCAGGAGTGCGTTTATGTAACTCTTCTCTACCAGTTTTTTCTCAACTGGTTGAGATTGTGACGTCATAATGACGACATTCTCAACTAGAGTGTTCATAGAACTGTGGTATTGTATTTTCTACTAGTTGAAAAGTTCTCGTCAGCTTTATACTTGTAGAGTCTGTCAATTTGCGATTGAGAATGGATGGTGTTGTAAGTATGATTTTTATTTCGTTTAAATTTGCTAAAATTTTTTATTTATTTCGGGTGACTGAAATCCAAAAACAAAAATTAAAACATTCTCTCAAAATTATTGTTGAATTTCAACAATAACGATTGCTAATAAAATAATCAACTGCATTGCTAAAATTTTGTATTGGTTTTAAGAATTAATTTTTCTTCAATTTGATTTTTCTCATATTTATACCCCAACGCGTACTGCGTAAGGGGTATATTAACTCCGTCATTCCATTTGTAACGCCGAGAAGGAGGCGTAGAAAAACAGAAGGTATAGAAAAATATATATATATATTTGATCAGCATCACCTCCTCAGTCGATTTCCGTGTGTCCGTCTGTCGACACGATTACAGCCGTAATTTGAAAGCTATCGCGATGAAATTATATATAAGTTTATATATAAGTTTATTTTTAGAAAAGAAAGATTAAGTTCGAAAAATGGGCCAAATCGGATGAAAATCACGCCTACCTCCCATACAAAGTGACTTTATTTTAACCGTAAAATGTTATTAAAATTCACAAAAATTAAAGAAATGCCTTGAAATTTGGCACGTAAGCTTTGATCTTCAATCTTAATCTTGGCTATGAAATTTGGAAAAATCGTATGGAAACCACGCCTACCTTCAATACAAAATAACGTCATCAAAATTGAAAATCTTTCGTAAATATATAAAACTGAATGACATCGTGTCTGTATGTACCCAAGTTCCGCTCACGTCGTTTATTCAACCCATACATATATTCTTCGGTAAAATGTGGAGTCTTTATACTAGAAAAGTGGGTGCGGCATTTTACTTTGCTTACAAATTACTCTATGTGGCAGCTGGGGGTAAAATTAAATTATGCGTATGACACAAATATTTTTGCAGATTATACATAAAAATTTTATAGACATCTAAAGACTTCGGATATACTTCAGTACGGTCGCGGGGGGGGGAAGGGGGTATTTTAGCTTCGGTACCCTGCCGAAGCTCCATTCGTTATTAGTTTGATATTTATTTTAATTTTTTTGACATTTAATTTTTAATATAACTTTAAATTTTTTCGCTTTTATTCGCTTTTTCTATTTTTTCGAGTATTTTTCGATATTTATCGATAAAAAACTCGGAAAATCTTCGGAAAAATATAAAATACTACATATCTCGAAGGGGATATTGAGATATGAAGTCTTTCTTAATTTTTTGTTTGGGGAGCCATATTTTAAGCGCCATATCTCGAAGAAGAGAGAAAGTTCATCATGCTTTGAATGGTTGTCACATTAAATTAATAAAAAAAAAAACAGAAAAATTTTCCCTTTATCGGGTATTTCCTAACGTCAGATCTCGGTGAACGTACTATTTTATTTGTCCCCAGCCCGATTGCAGTGTGCGGGTGCTCGGTGCTAGCATGTGGGTGCTCGGCGATTTCTGTTTGAACTTTTTACATGTGTTTGCTGTTGAGAGTGCAGCACTCTGTATAGAGCTCCGGTGCTGGGGCTTTTGGGTGCGCACCATTCCGAATCCCGCTGAACAGCATCAACTACATAAGCGACAGTACAGCGCGATCAAGCATTTCAAGGCTGAAATTCACGTAAAAAAAAAACAATCATTACAAACAATTTTCAAATTAAAATTGTACAGTTTTTACCTCATATATTGATCTAGATGCAGTTGAGATTAAAAATTTCTTTTTATATTTACTTGATTGGCACAAATTTTTCTCAAACAAGAATTCAATTCTCAATCACAAATGTCAAATTGTCAACCCACCATGAATATCACAATTGGTGATTTTCATGATATACATAAACACTTGTTTTCTATCGGTAGAGTTTAGCAGAGTGATTGAGCATGACGTCACTACCAGTAGAGAATTTCTCAACTAAGTTACATGAACGCACCACAGTTTTGACACCGTTTCTTGTAATTAAATGACCTAAATAAACTACTTCTGGTTTAAGAAATGACATTTACTAGGATTCAGTTTAAAACTGTATTTCTTAAGGCGGTCAAACATATTTATTAATCGGTCGTTGTGGTGTTTTAACTAAAGAAATGCTTTTGATTCTAAACCGGATAATGCTATGGTAAGCATTCTTTGAAAACTGTTTGAAGAAATCTCTAAGCCAAACGGTAATCGTTTGAAATGATAATGTCCTTTTGCTGCTACAAATGCTGTCATGTGTCTTGAATTATTATCTAAAGAAATTTGGTGGAATGAGCTTGTCATGTCTAAAGTTGAGAAATATTTAGCTCGTCCAAGTTGATCTAGTACGTCCTCTAATCTAGTCAATGGAAACTTATCGCTTACAATTTTCTTGTTTAACTGTCTAAAATCAACTACTAGTCGCCATTTTTTTGAATTGTTCTCACTCTTTTTTGGTACTATTAATAAAGGTGAGTTGTATGCACTTGTTTATGGTTCAATCAAGTCATCTTCTAATAATATTTCTATCTGTCTATTTATATCTTCACGTTGAGAGTGTGACAGTCTGTAGTTTTTTATGTATACTGGACTTTTGTCCGTTAATTGCCAATTTTGTGAATAAAAATTGTTTACAGAAAGTTTCTCATCGTTCAAATGAAAAATATCTTGATAGCTTTTAAAAATCTTTCAAAGTGAAGTTCTTGGTTCATTATCGATATTGTCAATATTAAGTATTTTTGTTAGTTTTTTAAATCATTCGTCTGTATTTGTCGATTGTATCAATTGGGTTTGTCCTATTATGAAATAATTTCCAAGGGTTCCGTTTTGATATTCAGATCGTTAATTTTTTCTTCATTTTCAGTAGTATTTAGAATTGTTATATGACGGTGACCTTCTGCTGGTGATATTGAATTTCCTATAAATATACCTTTCTTAATTTCTTTGCTGAAAATAACGCTATCTTGATCTTACTTCAAGTCTATGGCACATACTATTTCTGTTCGAGGTGGAATACAGAATGTCCCTAATTTTGTCTGTTGGATATTCATTGGAAAAATTACTTCCTCTTCACCTATTGTCATTCTAACTGCATGCGTTTCATAATCAATAACACACATATGTCGTTTTAAAAATTCTGTCCCCATTTTTCCGTCTATTATATTGTCTTCTACTTTTATTTCTATCTCTGTTCCTCCTAATGACTTAACTTCATGTTTTGTAATCCCTATTAAGGTCCATGTATCGTCTGCCGAAATGTTTAGATGTCCTGGTAAAATTTGTATTTTACAGATTGAAATGTCTGCTCCTGTGTCTATAAGAAATGTCAGCTTATTTTTTGTAATATTGCATTTTAGTGTTATATAGTTTGTTAGTCTGTTTGTTACATTATTAATTTTTAATAATAGATTCCCGGAATTGCTTCCCGTGCGCCCTCCTTGGTTTGTGCATTTCCTGAGGTATTTATCATGTTAACCCGTCTAAAGTTTCCTCTTGTATTTTTGTTATTGTAATTATTTCGTGCAAATCTATTAGCATTTGGAGGGTTGCGTCTCCCTTCTTGATTATTTTGTATATTTCTATTAAAATTATTTTGAAAAGTTCGTGTGTTGTAATTTGTGTGGGTATTTTGTATAAAGCTGCTATTGTTGTCGTATCTATTTGGATTAGAATTAATGTTCCTATTGTTAAATCTGTAATTATTATTAAACTGTCTATTGGGATTTCCTCTAAACATATTATTTCTTGGAAATGTTCTATTTATGTGTAGCAATTGAGATGGATTATTTTGATTGGAATTGTTTTCTAGTTCTGATGCTAAGTTAAATGTATCAGTTAGAGTTTGTGGTTGAGCAGCATGTATGGTTGATTTATATTGTTCATTTAGACCATTTTTAAATACAGTAAGTGCGTATTTGTAATTTAATTTTGAAATAATTTGTTTTTCTGCTTCAGTCGCTGTTTTTGGTAATTGTTTCATTTGCATATTGCTTATCGCACTTACAAGTGTTAAGATATTTTCATTCAAATTTGAAATTGTACCTTTTTGTTTCAGATTTGATAACGTTGTGTGAATGGTTGGAATACTTTTAGTACTTTTAAATCTTGCTTTTAATTTTTCTTTTAGTTCGATAAAAGTTTTTGGTTCAGATACCGCACAAATTAAAGTTTTTACATTATTAGACAACTTGACATTACAAACGAACTCAATTAATTTTCATTTCATTTCATTTATTGAGTCTAATGCAATATAATATCCTTGCAGACTATAATATAACACACAATAATAAGAACTTAAAATTATGTAGTGCAAGCATACATTAACTAATTAAAGTTAAACTAAGAATAAATTGTTGATTGCATTTTTAAAAGTAATTTTTTGTACAGAGAGATCTAAATCATTATTAGACGATAACTCATTAAAAAGGGTCAATACCCTAGTCAAAGGCTCATGTAGAGCATAATTTACTTTACATTGTTTTATAAAAAATAATTTATAAAATCTGAGTTGTCTGGATGGAATATTAAACAGAATGCACTCTAAGAGCGATTGGCAATCAATATTTCCAGAAACCAAATCATACACAAATATAAGAGAGGCAATCTTACGCCTTGACTCAAGGGATTTAAGCCCTAAAAGCAATAACCGTGAATTATACGGCGGAAGTTGTTCATTAAAATTTAAAGAACGCAAAGCGAACTTTGAGAAAGTTTTTTGAATTCTTTCCAGTATATTTGTGGCATTAACAAAATACGGGCTCCAGATAAAGGAAGCATATTCTAACTTTGACCTAACAAAAGAATTGTATAGCATTTTTAAAGTGTGAGGATCAGAAAACTCTAAGCTATTTCTGCGAATGAAAGCGAGCATAGAATATGCCTTAAGAATAAGAAAGTTTAAATGATCATTAAACGTAAATTTAGAATCAAACACAACTCCAAGATCTTTAAAAGATTTGGTTGATTGAAGTGGGATATTAGTAAGATAATATGAATTGATTAATGGTATGTAAAGTCAGCTTAGAGAAGGTCATATGGTAACACTTAGAAATGTTCAGAGCTAGACCATTAACTTCACTCCACATCACAAGCCTGTTCAAATCAGACTGCAAATGAAGAGCATCCACCTCACAAGAAATTTTCTTAAAAATTTTAAGGTCATCCGCATAAAGTAGAAAACGCGAGTGTTTAAAGCATTTGAAAACGTCATTTATAAAAAGCATAAAGAACATTGGTCCTAAAATACTTCCTTGAGGAACACCCGAGGATGCAGCAAATTCATAAGAATTTACATTGTTAATCCTAACAAAACACATTCTATCCGATACGTAAGAATGCATCCAATTTAACAAAGAAGAGTGAAAGCCCATTTTCGACAATTTCAAAAGCAGCAACTTGTGTGAAACTCTGTCGAAGGCTTTTGAAAAATCGGTATATACAACATCCACTTGATTACCGAGCTCAAAGGATGATATGCAAAACTCAGAGAACACGGAAAGGTTAGTTACCGTGGAGCGACCCACAAAAAAACCATGCTGCGCAGGGCAAATATGGCGTTTTATTAAAAAATTCAGTTTGGATTTAATTATACTTTCAAACAGCTTAGAGACATTGGATAATTTCGAGATTGGATGGTAATTAGCAATAAGATTCTTTTTACCTGATTTAAAGATAGGCGTGATAGAAGCAATTTTCCAACACTTAAGATAAACACCTTCAGATAGGGATTTATTAAAAATTTCACATAAGGGAGCAGCTAAAGAGTAAGCACAATTTAGAAGGAAAATGGAAGCAAAGCCATCAATATCTGTTTTGCAAGAACTTTTAATTTCAATGAGCTGCTCCATGACATCATTAACAGATAAGGTCAATGAGCCCAGATCAGTAAATGAATCAACGGACTCCACAATCTCCTCAGCGGCAAGATCCTCATCAACAACAAAATTAGACTTGAAAAAATCTGCAAACAGCTTAACCGTATCAGCTATGTTAGTAGAGCACCTACTTTCAAAAGACATGGAAGTAGGAATTTGTGAGCCACCTTTTTTGGACTGAATAAAATTCCAAAAACTTTTCGGATTAGTTTTGATATAGGATTCAAAATTTAATATGTATTGCTTGTATAAAAACTTATTAAGAAAATTAAATTCGCGCATATAGTGCACATAATTTTCATGATAACGAGGCTCATTTGTCGCCCTAAACAATTCAAGAAATTTGTTACGCAGGTTTTTAAGCTTTTTGAGTCCCTTTGTATACCACGGCAACTTAAAATTCTTTTTATTATGACACGGTATATTTTCTTCGCAGATAAGAGCTAAATTTGATTTGAATAAATCATAGCAGAGTTCAGTATTTTTACCTTCGAACAAGGTACTCCAATTTTGAGTGAAAATAAGATTATTTACACTTTCAAAATTGCACAGATTATAGTTGTATGATTTGTTTTCTAAAAAACTATTGAAGAATTCATAAAATTCAAAATTTATTATAAGCGGCTTGTGATGCATATCCGATTTTAAGATCGTACAGAAACATTCAGACAACTCATATTTAATATATGAAGATACAAACACTAAATCAAGCAATTTGCATAAATTGTTAAATACATTATTAATTTGATACAAATCAAGACTTGCAAGACTGTCGATAAAATAAATTTCATGCATTGTATTTATATTAGTCGGAGTAAGCTCATCACTAATATATGTCCAGATAATTCTCGATAAATTAAAATCACCAAAGATCGCTAAGTGGCTGTTACTTTCCAATAAAGAATGAATGTGTAAGATATTATCAACATGAGCTACATAGAGAGCCTCATTGCTATTAGGAGGAATGTAAGAAGCGCAGACCAGAATAGAATCAGTTGCACCCGTTATTTTTACGCATATTTGGTCCAGCAAAGAGTATGAATTACTCAATGACATGATACTCGAGCACAGCACACGCTTAACTGCTATGAGAACGCCACCACCACGCAATTGACCTGTCGCAATAGGGTCTCTATCCTTGCGATAAACGTTGAAATACTCCATATTAAAATATTCGCCGTCAATAAACTGCGCGTTAAGCCAGGTTTCAATGAAAATAAACACATCATAATCTTCATGTGATGAGTAATTATAAATAAGGTCTGCTTTGGTTCTTATACCAGACATGTTCTGGAAGTGTTTCTTAGTTGGCTTAGAAGCGTAACGCTCACAGGATTCTATTTCGCATGGATTCTTCCCGGTTCTCTCCGAAAATTTTTAAACATCGATACTTTAATATTTTCTTGCCAAAGCGATGGACTAAGGATATTATCAAGAAATTGTTCACTAACACCAAGCTTGAAAGTATTTTTTTTTAACATTTTCCAAAGCAGTGACTTTTTTTAAAAGTTTATAACACTTAAGATTTCTTTTATCAATTTTTGTGTGCTTAACTATATAATTGATGATATCTTGCTCAGAGACAGTAGGCCTAAAAGCAGATAAATAAACATACCTCATTCTAGGCACAACATCAAGTTCATGAATATTGTTAAGCCCAACAACAGCAACTTCGGGAGAACTCTGTTTTTTATTTTCCTTATTCTTATTCTTATTGCCTGCTACAACCCACTCATCATTCTTACGTTCATTTGGCAGAACATCGGTAGAAGATATCGGCATCGAAATTTCAGAAGAAGCACAAGAAAAATCAGACGTAGCAACAACAACAGCATTAGCAACACCAGAAGCAGCAGAAACATATTGAGAAATAGAAGATAAATCAGCTGTTTTCTCAACAACGGGCACAACAACAGCACGAGCAGCAACGTCAACAATAGGAGCGCCAGAAGATAAAACAGCTGTTTTCTTGAGAGCAGGAACAACAACAGCATTTAAAACACCAATATCAGCGCCAACATTGTGATCAATAGAAGTTAAATCGACTGTATTCTCAGAGCCAGGAACAACAACAGCGCTAGAGACAGCAATATCACTCATTTTGGTGTTATTTACAACAACCACAGGTAAGTCGTTCGACGCAGCATCAATAGTGGGAGTGCTACCACCAGAAACCGGTTTTGGAGAGCACACGCGAGATTGTGTGGCTCCACGAGAAGTTTTATTTGCTTCGCCAGCATTTTTGGGAGTTCCAGAGAAGCAGTGCAAAAATTCTCAGCAGTCGCAGCAGCGGCCTTTTTCACGTTGACATAAGAGGGAGGCATTGGTTTAGCAGCAGCAGCACATGCAGCAGACTTATTAATGTTCTCATTAATTAACCCGAGAGATTCGTCGGGTCAATGCCCTTGCAGTAAACCGAATTGTTATATATGGTTTTAAGCTCATTAACTTCAATAACTAATTTTTTAATAACTGAGTGAAAATCACCAGGATTAATTAAACAACTATCACAATGAAATTGTATATTAGAGTGAATAGAAATCAACTCGCAATGTTTATCAGTCAAGCCAAAGCAATGTTTATGGCAAACAACTTTGCATGAATAGCAAGCAATAAAATCACTGGTTTTTTGGCACTTGTTGCACTTGTTACACAGCATAATTACATCTGATTAGAATCACGACTAAACAGAGACTCTATTAATTTTTGTTTATCTTTTTTTTAGTCCGTTATTTATTAATTCTGTGATTTTTTAAAAATGAGGACAACTCTTTGTATTGACCATCGGAATTGCCTTAATGCTCTAAGTTAAAAGAAGTCATTTTTGTTTCTTGTTTTGTTTCTCAGTTTTATTTTGTAACTGTTCTAGTAACAGCTGTTTCACTTTTGTATATATTCTATTAAATTCAAATTTTAATGTATTTGTTGTTATATCATCACCATTGACAATTGCAAGTGTTTCAAATTTTAATTTATTATCTTCTATTAATTGTTTTTGCATTATGGTCACATTAGAATTTCCTCTTCCTGTGCTTTTTTTTAAATTAGTTAGGATATTTGTGAGACTTTCTACAATATCCTCCATTTATCTTAAACCAAGTTTATTGAACATCCGTACAGTTTCTTTATCAATGCTGGATTTATAATCTCTTCTACTAGGTTTCCTAGTCATCCCTATGAATTTTCAAAATGTATTTAAAATTTCGAGTTCTTTAAATAAATCAACTTTTTGTTCTACTTCCAGTACTTGTTGTGGTTTTTGCAATGGGTTTTTAGTTAACTTTGTTTTGTTATTCTTAAATTTATTAATATTTAAAATTTTTTTTTTGTATATATATTTATTTTAATTATACATTTGTAGAGACATTTTTGCCTGCATGTTTTTTAACGTATTTTTTATAATAGCTGTTAACTTTAAAAATTGTTAATACAAGTAAAATAATAACTACAACATACAATAAATTGTGATCTGTGACAACTATAATACTGTTTATATTATTCAAATTATTTGAGGTATCTTCTTCGCTTTTGGAATTACCCATTTTATCAAAAAATTATTATTTATTTTGACAGGCGCTCTTTTAATTTTTCTAATCTTATTTTATTTTTAAAAAATTGTTTTTGGTTTTTATCTCTTGTTATATTAATTATTCTATGCAGTTCAGCTATTGCTCTTATGCTTTTTACTCGACGTCCAGCTCGCTCCCTTTTTTGTTTTGGTGCTTCTTCTTCTGGCTCGTACTGTAGTAATTTTTGACGTGCCCTGTACTTCTCTATACTCAAGGGCTGTGGCCCGCTTTCTTTTGGAGTTGGTATGTATGGTATTATATTGTATATGGATTAGCCGCTACTGGCTCTGGGACATATTCCTGTACTAAGAAATCTCTTAGTTGTTCTCCTTTCGATAGTGTTTCCCACTTGAGCAACGTTTTGTCTAACTCTTCCTTCGATATTTGATTCTATTTTAACAGGATCAATCATCAATTCCCAAGTTTCACAGTAGGAACGTGGTGTTTTGAAGGTTTGTTGTCCGCAGGATCAGTGGCAGAATCGATGGCAGGATCGTCATGTAGTGTGGGAGGTCAGGATCACCATAAAGTGTGGCAATAAAGTGTAGCAGACAGGATCGCCATGAAGTGTGTGTGTGTTTCAAAAAGGAAAAGAAAGATGTTAGTCCATTTTTATAAAGCTGACAAAGCTTTGTTGTGATGGCTAAGGAGCAGTTCTTACATTTGTTAGTCTGTTTGTACCTAAGCTTAAAATAATACTGACTTTAGTTTGGCTTCAAACTGAGGTTTTGAATTGCTTTTATTTAGTGATCGCATTTGGTTTATATAGCCAAATCGATCCCATTCCAATGTGACGAACCTTTTTTCTTGCTGAGGTATCACTCGCCAGTGTCCGTTCTGGAGCAACGCGTGGGTAGGACTTAGAATGGAAGCGCCGTCCTCAATGGCACAACGCGTGGGTAGGTCTTAGAATGGAAGCGCAGTCCTCAATGGCACAACGCGTGGGTAGGACTTAGAATGGAAACGCCGTCCTCAATGGCACAACGCGTGGGTAGGACTTAGAATGGAAGCGCCGTCCTCAATGACACAACGCGTGGGTAGGTCTTAGAATGGAAGCGCCGTCCTCAATAACACAACGCGTGGGTAGGTCTTAGAATGGAAGCGCCGTCCTCAATGGCACAACGCGTGGGTTGGACTTAAAATGGAAACATCGTCCTCAATGGCACAACGCGTAGGTAGGACTTAGAATGGAAGCGCCGTCCTCAATGACACAACGCGTGGGTAGGACTTAGAATGGAAGCGCCGTCCTCAATGGCACAACGCGTGGGTAGGACTTAGAATGGGAGCGCCGTCCTCAATGACACAACGCGTGGGTAGGACTTGGAATGGAAGCGCCGTCCTCAATGACACAACGCGTGGGTAGGACTTGGAATGGAAGCGCCGTCCTCAATGACACAACGCATGGGTAGGACTTGGAATGGAAGCGCCGTCCTCAATGACACAACGCGTGGGTAGGACTTGGAATGGAAGCGCCGTCCTCAATGACACAACGCGTGGGTAGGACTTGGAATGGAAGCGCCGTCCTCAATGACACAACGCGTGGGTAGGACTTGGAATGGAAGCGCCGTCCTCAATGACACAACGCGTGGGTAGGTCTTGGAATGGAAGCGCCGTCCTCAATGACACAACGCATGGGTAAAGGTTTATTAGGAGGAAGGTTTATCAGGAGTTAATTATTTGAAGATGACTTACCCGTGTGGCTGCTGCTGCAAGACTCAATTTTAATTTGCCACTCGTTGTGTAAGTCACCCCAGCTTGACTGCACAGTCATGGTGTGTTGAGTTTATGTTTCAGCTGTTTCATTGTTCTTGACATATCGCTTTTCACCTCGGGCTAGTGTTGCCATCCGGGTGAAATTTAATTAAGGTGTAGGTTACATTTTGCTTATTCTCCACAGTGATGCTTCAGTGTTTATTCTACCCAAGTTATAGTTGTTTTATTTACTGGCGATGTTAAATAAATTTGACGTGTAAAAATAAAAGCTTTAATTTATGTTTTTTTCCGTTAATAATCCAGATAAGGCAAAAAAGTAATTAAATTAATTTCAAATAAAAGAAAAAAAGGTCATGACTGGTACTGGGTGTGCCTCTAGTGTGTGTGGAAACGAGTTCCGACTTCCACCTTCACACCAATCAGATTTTCTCTCTTACATTTTACATGTTACAAATTCTTACATACTATAATTAATATAACAATAATTCTTACGCTCTAAAATCTATAAATTCTTATGCTCTAAAATCTCACAAATACATGGAAACTTATTTCCACTTGGAAACTCTGAGTTACGTTTAAAGAATGTGCAAACGCAGCATATTCACCAAATGCTTTAGTCAATGCTCGTTTGTTTATGGTTTAAGTTTACAAGCGCTTACAATGTGCCAACGCTCGCTTGTTTATGGTTTTCATTACAATATTTTTAATGACTATCAATGCTACAGTAGGTCAGTGGTGAGTTTCAAGTAGGTATGGTAAATACACTACAAGTTGTTGAATGAAGTTTTCGAATTCTATTAAAAGATTTTATTCGCGACATACTTTTTGCGGTTCACAGCTTACGATTTAAAATTTCCACGGTTAAATAATTTTATATTATTATATATTTGTTTTTTTTTTATCCTTCACTAAAACGATAGATCTAAAAATCACGTCGGGGTCACCAATGTTGAATCCCTTATAGCTATTGTCAATACAGGTGCTTGTACCAATATTGAACTTAGGGATTGTTGTAGAATTGTATAGGCACTTGAACCTTGAACAATTTTTGATGTAGATAATTAAAATTGGTGGCTTTAGTTGTGAGTTGAGTTGTAACTGTTCTTTATTGGTTTCTGTAAGAAGCTTATATACTTTTCTACTAATAATAAATTTATAACAATAACAAAAAGAAAACAAAGATATATAAAAATAAGTTGTTGTTGTCAGCGCAAATATGTTTCAGTTGCTGACCCAATAACAATCAATACCAACAAATGCAAATAAAGCAGAACTGAGTAACAAAGCAAAAGTGTTACCGCGACCTTCGTCTACACCAGGAAGCAGCTTTCAAGTGATGACACACATTCATACTTTGTTTATGTTGCGCGTTGAGTTGAATTGAGGTGGTCAGATGTATGCATCTGAACAAGAACGTTGCCAGCTATACGGGATTTTAGCGATTGGTTTCAGGAGTTGGCATCTTTGGTTGGCTAAATTTGCACTAATATTAATGAAAGATCGGAACACGCAGAAGCAAAAAGTAGCAGTCGCTACACGCAGAAGCCAGAGAGGGAACGCCGGGCAAAGGCTGTGTTGCACGCTCTGCCCATCTCGACCTTGAAAATTGTAAGCGATTCTTGGAACTAAATAATCTCCAGCAATGGCACCTGGTGCGCACAAAAGGGTTGTGTTTCAACTGTTTGAAGTTCGGGCATCGCATTGACAGCTGTAGGCAGCAAACACAACTGTGCAGTAAAGGACTCCCCAAGAAAATTACATGGTTTGTTACACAAGGTTCAGAGTAGCGAGCGACAAGTGGCACAACCAAACGCAGGCGTGAAGGCTCAGGGTGTGATCACTAGCTCAGTTTCCGAGCACGATAAGAATGAAATTTTTTCCAAAATTTTGCCTGTTAAAGTCTACTCTAATTCTAAGGAAATTAGCTGCTAAGCGTTCTTGGACGAAGGATCGGCGGTGGCACTCATCAATAAAAGATTAGCTGATCGCTTAGAGCTGCAGGGAGTAAAGGAGAGTATGACTTTACAGTGGTTTGGTGGTACAACAGTGACTGAACCGTTGAAACGTGTCAACATGAATATTTCTGGAATTGCTGAAGGCAGCAAAATATGTGAGTAAAATAACGCGCAACCGGTACAAGACCTTCGCCTTCCGACGCAAAGTCTCAATATAATCTAGCCTAACTCAAAATATCGTCATATGAAGAAGCTGCCAAAGCTGGATTACACTGCATCTACTCCTTTACTCATTGGACTTGACAACGCAAGCCTAGGTATAAGTCGACGCGATGTGGAGAATGGATGGCAAGGGCCAGTGGCAGTATTGACCAAACTGGGTTGGGTTGCGTATGGTTCGAAGAATACAGACGGAGGAGCTGACGCTCATAGCGCGTCATGGCTCGCAATGGCTATGAAGACGAACTTTGCAGCCTGAATCGGCTGGTCGAAGACTGCATCGCAGAGGATAGTTTGGGGGTGCACGCTGTTGAAATTCCGATGGAGGCAGATGAAAGTCTTCGATTAAAAAAAATTTTAGCAAAAACAACTATTCGTATCGGCTCGCGTTTTGAAACAGGTCTTATATGGAAGCGGGACAATGTGGTGCTTCCGGAGAGTCGTTCAATGGCAGCTCTCACTGGCAAAGAAGTTTACGCAAAACATAAAATTTCGTGATGAGTTCATGAAAACAGGGGGTTTTCAAGAAAATTGTCCTAGGCAGAACGACAATGAGAAAGCCGCGAACATGATATTTGCCTCATTTCGGCATATATATTTTAAATAAGCCAGGCAAAATAAGAATTTTTTTCGATGCTGCTGCGGTTACCAATGGTGCTTCTTTGAATTCTGAGCTTCTCAGTGGCCCTGACTTGTGCGAACCATTGACAATGGTGAAAGTTTTGGGAATGCACTGGGAGACCAAGCAAGATAAGCTGCAATTTATTCTGGCATTTGGCAAAATCGATTCTGTGCTGCTGAAAGGTGCTAGAAATCCAACAAAACGGGAGATGCTCAGTATAGTCATGTCGTTATTTGATCCATTTGGTATTACGGCTGAGTATTCAGTGGTGGCAGAACTGTTATTGCAAACTATTTGGCGATTGCAAATAGACTGGGACAACATTCCAGCGGAGACTCAAATGTGGCTGAAGTGGCTCAACATGCTTAAGGAGGTGGAGAAAATCAGTATAGCTCGATGTTATAGCGCTGTTTTCACAAAAGCCAATGTCGGCTCCATATATTTGTAGATGCCAGCGAAATCGCGTATGCAGCGGTTGCGTATTGGAGTATTGAACAGGCAGCGAGCGTAGATCAGGCGTTTGTTATGGGTAAAAAAAATGTGCCCTGCTGAAATTGATGTCAATACCATGTCTCGAGCTGCAGTCTGCCGTGTTGGGCACTCGAATTCGCCAGCTGATTTTGGGTTGCTATGATATAGTACCATATAAAGTCATTATGTGGTGTGACTCACGAACAGTGTTGGCATGGATAAAATTGGATTACCGGCGATATAAGCCATACGTGGCGCATCGCATTAATTAAATCTTGGAAAGCTCTTAGATTACTGATTGGAAGTGGCTTCCAACGGCGCTCAACCCAGCGGATTTCGGAACGCGAGTGAAAGATAACAGGCGGCAGTCATTTTTAGATAGATGGTCCTAAACTAGTATTGTTTCACATAAATTTTTTCTTTGCTCACTTGCTTTGGGAAGTTTTGCTCAAGTCTGAATCGAGTGCGGACGTATTTTTTAGCTACTCAAGCAAAATTTAAAATTAAAAGAGTTTTTCCTGCTAGTTTAAATACACAAGTGCGGTGACTAAGACATTTAAACGTGCTTAAAAAGCGTATAAGGTCGTTATTTCCCGCAACATAATATTTAAAAGTTTAAAAGCAACTAAAATAATAACAATATCAATGGTCGCCTGGGTAAACAAAGCGAGCTACTTATTAACAATTTTAATAATGAGATTAAGAAATTAAGAAGAAGAAAGATAGATGAGATTGAGAATAACTGCGCAACGAAATTCAAGAAAGTGGATGCTGCCATTGCTGGTGTTCTTGAACGTGTTGAGAGAATTGAAAATGAGTCGAAATCAAGTGAAGTAAATGAACTCAAAGAGATAGTAAGTAATGCAAACAGGCAGATTGGTGCATTAGAACGACTGGAAGTGGCTTCTGATGCTGTACTTCTTGGAGTTCCAGAGTGTGATGAGGAGAACTTGACAGTTATTTTTAACAAACTGTGCTTCACCATAGGCTGCAGGCCTGTAACACTCAAGAGCATTTTTCGTGTCAAAAGAAAAAAACTCAATAGTGATTCATCTGTCTCTCCCATTATTATGAAGTTTTGCAGTCCCTATGAGAGAGATACGGTACTTCGAGCTTCTGCTGTTTTCCGAAGAAATAACCACAGGAATATCTCTTTGAGTGATGTCGGGCATGAGTCAACGGGCAGCTGTTTTTTAAATGAGAGTATAACTAATGGTGATCGCAAGCTTCTCTAAAGTGCCGTCAAACTAAAGCGAAACAGAAGGCTGTATTCTGTTTATGTTAAGAGAGGACAAATTCGCATAAAGAGGTATGAGCGTGATGCAAGTATTGTTGTCTCAGATATAAATGAGCTCAATAACATTGTGTCAAGCGAGGAGGATGATGCAGATGCTGAGAGCTTTCGTGACTCTTAAGAATTGCCAACTTTCGTCACATTTAATTTTAATTTTATTCAATAAAATTTTATTAATCTGTACTTTTCATCTCTTATACCATTTATTTTCCCTGTCTTTGTTGTATTCTATCTTTTTAACTCTGCCTTCATTCTATTCTTTCTTTTTAAATTTCTTTGAAGTGAACTGTTTATTTAGTAATTGTGTTGTGACTAAGAGTTTCAAAAATGTGTTGGGTATGTTTGATGTTTGTGTTTCTTATATTTTCTGTTATGGGTGACAATAATTATTATTGTGATGGCGTTGATAATAAAGTAATTGTTGAAGTGTTGTGTAAAAGGCACGATGGTCTTAAAGTTGTACACTTCAATGCAAGAAGTTTAAATTCTGTAAAGTGAGATTACATGAAATATGTTTTTGAGGGCTCCTCTGTTGATGTTGTATGTGTCTCTGAAACCTGGCTTTGCACTGATGTGATGGACTCTGTTTACAGTATGAATAACTTCACACTTTTTAGGAATGATAGGCCCAATAAAAGGGGCGGTGGTGTTGCGATTTACTGCCCAGGCGCGGATACAATGGGGGGGGGTAAAGGGTGTAATTACCCCCCCAAGAACTTTTAAATGCTTTACTTTTTAATACTTTATTTTAAGTAAATAATTGTGCCACAACAGATACTTTTATGTATACATAAGCGATTCTGAAGGCGTTTTTTGAAAGAATACTACAAAAAATTTTCAGAGATATTGATATAAAGTTTTTTTATTGATTTCAACAATTATTGTATATAAAAAAATGTTGTTTTGTTTTGTGACGTCATTTGCGTGTAACGTGGCATTTTTATGAAGCGATGCGAGAAGAATAGGACCATTCTGCTTGGTCCTAAAAATTCCGTGGCATATAATTCTACATAGTGTAGAGTCAAAATGTTTGTGTGGTGAATAAAACAACTACAGTACAACCTTGCTCAATGCATTTAGAGATATATTTTTTCTATATAAAAAATTTAGTTTGCTAGCAAGAAAGAACTCATAGAAAATAAAGTAAAAAACTATACAAGTTTACGCAAATCCAAGTTGCGATAATTGTGCAATTTTTTTTCTTAAAACTAACGTTTACTGAGTGAGCGATGTAAATTTTTGTGCGTTGTGATAATCGTACTGTACTATTAAGCTAGGTCGTACTGTACTCTTATTGAAATATCAAAATTCCGCAGCCAATTAAATGTCCGGGCATATAAACGACAGCGAAATTTTGATATTTTAACTCTCCAAAAGGGTTGTTGAACTTGCTAGCATTATACAAATTGTTGACTCTACAGCGCACTAGGTGGCGAAAATAAATTCCGCTGCCTGTTCGCTGTAAAAAAACTCAATGTATTTCTTATGGGAATTTTTTTCGTTTCTACAGCATACTGAGCTTTAAGATGAGAGAATATAGCCGAGCAAAAGCTGCGCGATATTCATGTGAAAGCACAAAAAGAGCTTTGCATAAAACAAATAAATGAAATTTGACGAGAAATTTGAATGTGAACACTTGTTTCGTCAAATTTGATGACTGATTTGACGATAATTTGAAATTGACACTTAATGTAAGAAATTGACACAATGTATGAAAAATTGATATTATTGCGCTGCGTCTTTGTAAAGAATAAAATTAAAGATGAATATAAGAAAAAACGTGACTATCGATAATTTTTTTAAACCAAAAAATATTAAAATTAATGTTGATAATGATCAAGACATTGTTAATCCAAATAAAATGATTGAACATAGTGAAAACATCGAAATTGAAAAAAGTGGACAGAGTGAACAAGTTGAAGCAATACAAATAAAACAGAAGGACAAAAACGAAAGTGAAACAAGTGGCATAATTGCAGTTCGAAACAGTAAGGCAACTGAAGTCGGTCAATCTGAATTAATTGAAATAATTGAACAAAGTGAAAATATTACAGATATAAATGTTAGTGATCAAGGAAATTCGACAAAAATTTTCAACAAAAAAAGAAAAAATTGACCACAGTGACATTGGAACTTTCTTTAACAAAAACTTCACGGATTTTGACAAAATTAAAGTACTAAAAAATAGTAGCAGCAGCATTTTAAATAAATCTGTTTACTCTGTACACAAAAAAGTCGACAAAGAAATAAAATGCTATTTAAGTGAAAAACATTTTGCGACATATAACTGGCTTGTGTATTCGAGGAAATGTGGAGGAGTATTCTGCAAATAATGTTTTTTTTTTTGCAAAGACGGGAGGGGTTCATCAAGCAACAAAACTTAATCATTTAGTTCTAAGCCCACTTACCAAGTTTAATAAACTTACCGGTAAAGATGGAGCTTTATCGCAGCATAATGCGCACATCTATCACTTAAATGCAGTTTCTTCGGCAGTTAATTATATAGCAAATATAAACAATCCTGAACTAGACATTCGTAACCAGATAAGTCATCAAAGAAAAGAACTTGTACTAGGAAATCGACAGCGCCTGATTCCAATAATTGAAAGTTTAATCTTTCTTGGACAGCAAAACATCTCCTTAAGAGGACATCGTGATGACGGTGCGATTGAAGTAGACTCGACCGCAAATGAGGGAAACTTTCGGGAATTGTTAAGGTATAGATCCACGTATGACGCAGATTTAAATGAACAGCTCAGAAATTTGAAAAGCAGGGCTACATATATAAGCAAAACTACCCAAAACGAGTTGATAGCATGCTGCGGTGAACTCATAATCAAAGAAATCGTCATGAAAGTGAAGGATAACAAATTTTACAGTATCATTTTTGACGAAACTTCAGATATTAGCAGAATATCACAAATATCTTTAAGCGTTCGATATATTCATAAAGGAAATGTGAGAGAGGATTTTTTAACCTTCATTGATTGCCATAAAGATAATTATGCAAATGTTGAAGTAGAACCAGTATTATCGGGAAAGGTCATTGCAGAAACTGTCGTCAAACAATTAATCGAACTTGGACTGAAATTAAGTTATTGCGTCGGAATTTCAACAGACGGCTGTAGTGTAATGACATCAGAAACGAAGGGAGCTGTTGCAATTCTTCAAAGAACACTAAAGAACGCCACATATTGCCCATGTTATAACCATGCCCTTAATTTATCTATTTCAAAAAGTTCGAATACTAAACCAATTCAAAATGCTGTGGCGATAATGAAAGAAGTAGTAGAATTTTTTAACTCATCCTCAAAGCGAAATAAAATAATTAAACACTTTTCTAACAACCAAAAGCTAAAAAGTATTTGTGAAACCAGGTGGGTGGAAAGACACGAATCTGTTTTAAGATTTAAATTGAACTTAAGTGAAACTATAAGTGCATTGGAGAATATTTTACAGTGGAACGATACTGTGGATTCAAACAAAGCATCATTGCTTTTAAATAGTCTGATGACAACAAGTTTTATTGTTTCCATATGTGTACTTTCAGATTTATTGGGAGCATCTCAGGTTTTAAGTAGCATCTTGCAAAAAACAAACCTCTATAAGGATGACGCAGAACGTTCAATAATTACTTTACGATCACTGCTTGATAAAAAAAGAGAAAACGCAGAATCATATTTTAAAACAATATTTGCAGATGTGCATGAATTACACGAGAGGTTAGGCATGTCAATTAATATACCTCGTATTGCTGGAAGACAAGTTCATCGTAGTAATGTCAGCGCTTCAACACCAGAAGACTACTTTCGAATTTCCATATTTGTACCATTACTAGATGATATCATTGCTGATATGGAGGCTCGCTTCAACGAAAAATTTTTCCAAAAACTATATGTAAACGAAATCCTGCCAAACAAAATTGATAAGCACAACAATGAAAAGCTAAACAATTTGAGTGTTAACATTTCTAAAATAATAATTCCATTTTGTGACGGTAATGAGGAACTAATTCCAATTCAATTATATCATGAACTTTAAATTTGGCAGTGTAAATGGGCGAGCAAAACTAAGGTTAATGATATCAACACCGTTTTTACTCTTTGTGATAATGACATTTTTCCACTAATTTCTAAAACGTTTTCTGTCTTTGCCACGCTTCCTATCAGTGTAGCAACAGCTGAGCGAAGTTTTTCTACACTGCGACGATTAAAAACATGGTTACGTTCAACTATGCAACAAGAACGATTGAATGGACTCGCATTATTGCATATACATAGAGACATTAAAATAAATATTAACGAAGTTATTGATAACTTTGCCGCAAAAAAGAAGCGCTGCGAGGATTTTGTCATATAATTTTTTCTATATCTAATGACTATCTAATAATCAGTTTACATATTGTATTGTTAATTTATTTTTCAAAGTGTACCATATCATAGTCGTAACGTCAAAACAATAAGTTTCAAATTCCTTTAATTTTTTTATTGAAAAGTACTATGTTTTTCACTGCACATACTTGAAAATAAAATTGTGCTATGTTTTATTAATGGAATAAATGTGAAAAATTTGAATAAATCAACCTTGCTTCCAAAATTAGTTAAATTTAGAGTTTTTATTTACTTTCCGCTAAGATATTATTCCAGAAAAAGAGAGAAATAAATTAATATGGAAATGTACGTGTATGTGCCTGGGATAAATGCTTTTTAACCTTAATCGGTCCCTTGTGTAAATTTTACACATACTTTTCAACTTCATTCTTTAACATAAGTTGATCAAATCGAGTCAAACCCTAGGCTCGTTACTTAAAAAATTGTTTCCTTTTTTTTTGTAATGAATAAAGTAATGCTAATATATAATTTTAAATGACTAGATCGCATTAATTTCATTCATCGGTGAAATAAGGCTCTTAAAAAGTGTGTAAAATTTACACACAAGGGACTTATCCGTTTCTAGAAATGAGGGACCGATGAAGGTTAAATAATTCGATATTTTCAATTAAAAATATACAAAATTTTCTCAAATGGAAAATGTGAGTCTTTGATAATTTACCCCCCCCCCCCCAAGATTTTTTCCAGATCCGCCGCTGTTACTGCCGGAGTTCTTTAAATCCTAAACTAGTTAATAAGTCTATTGACAGTTGTATTGAATATTTGAATATATGTGTATCTGATGGTAATATAAAAAATCGTTATATCTTGTGTGTATAACCCCTGTAGGAGTAATAGTTTAGAAGCGTATTTTTCGGGAATATCTGATGTATCAATTGATTTTAACTATTTTGTTATATGTGGTGACTTTAATGTTAATCTTTTATGTAATGATAATTTAACTAGTTCAATGTTTGACAATCTCTCGTCCGTCGGTCTGTCAGTTGTTAATGATGCTATTCCCACACGTTATTCGTCCTTATTCGTCCCATGATAATCCAAGTCTTCTTGATTGCGTCAGATGTCTCAACTGTCTTATTGTTCGACCAGTTATATTTCATATCTGATCATGACCTTATTTTTTGTACAATTAATATAAACTTGTCAGGTTCTTCAATGTCAAACACATTTTCCTACTATGATTTTAAATCAATTGATTATCTGTCTTTGTATCGTGATGTACTTTTAATTCCGTGGAATGAGGTTTGGTTGTCCATCTGTAGAAGATGAAGTGTGTACATTTACTAATGGAATTAATGATATTTTTGCAAAACATGTACCGATAAAGACTGTCACTCTTAAAAATCCTTCGTACCCTTGGTTTACAAGTAACGTCCAGCGTGCTATAAAAAAGCGAAACAAGTTGCGAAGTGTATGGAACAGAAACCCTTCAGCTGAAAAATGGGAAAACTATAGATGTGCCAGAAATGGCTCAGTGTCGATTATCAGGCAGTCCAAAATAAATAATTGTAGTACCAAACTAAAAGCATCTCTTCCTCCTAAGGTTCTGTGGAGTAACCTTAAAAAGCTAAGCATTGGCAATAGGCAAACCTGAGTGCCCGATTGATCCAGACATTCTAAATGATTTTTTTCTCCTCAACACCAATTCTCTGCAAAATATAAGCCTGGAATCTGCTGAGTCTCCTACGCAACAATGCTTTCAGTTTTCCACGGTCACGGAAAATTATGTAGCAAAGTCTGTATTGAAAGTAAAATCGAATGCGGTTGGTGAAGATGGTATTAATATAAAGTTTATTAAAATTATTTTAGCTCATATTTTGAGCCCTCTTACCCACATAATAAACCATTGCTTTACTACATCTACCTTTCCTAGTTCTTGAAAAGCTGCTTTAGTAACACCTGTGGCAAAAAAAACTACAGCTTTTGAGCCCAAAGATTTCAGACCGATAAGTATCCTGTCATCCCTATCGAAGGTTTGTGAAGCAATTATGGCTTATAAATGCCCTAAAATCATATGTTTTGCCCATATCCAAAGAAAAAATTTCATCACGGGGATATTCCTGATCTTTCAATTGGTGACAAAAACCTTAAACTTGTCTATAGTGTTCGAAGTCTTGGCTTTAAGATTAATTGTTCTCTTACGTGCACAGATCACATCAACGATGTTGTCCGTAAAATATATTTCATCCTGCGGAACCTTCGATTGTTAGCTGAGTATACACCAGTTGATACAAGACGCAAGCTAGTTGTTCAACTAGTCCTTCCGGTAATCACATATGCTGAACTTGTCTACAGTAAATTAGATTCACGATCACAACATAAATTACAAGTTGCGTTTAATCATGCTACGCGTTATGTATATGGGCTGCGTACTCATGAACACTTAGCTCAATTTAAAAATTTGATACTTGGTTGTGACATAATGAGTTACCTCAATGCCAGGAATTGCATCTTCTTACACAAACTAATTAAAATCAGAACGCAAAAATTACAATTTTGCCAGTCGTTAAGAAACCAAATCCTTATCATTCCATGTTTTAACTTTTTAAATTCTACAAGATTATTTTTTATAAACGCCATCAGACTATGGAACGCATTACCGAATCACATAAAATCTATAGTCAGAATAGCAAATTTCAAGCATGCCATTTTGGAACATTATTCTTCACTGGACTTCTACAAAGTAAACAGTTCTTTTATTCTTTTACTCTCTTTTTCTTATCATAATCTCCTTTTTCTATTTTCCTGTTTTTTTCTCTTAACTTAACCACATTATTACATATTGATTTAATTGTTTGCTATTTTTCCAATTAAATTTGTTAATTTAATTTAAACTATATGTATAATATAAATTTTATGTATTAGTTTAATCTCAAAAACTTCAAAATGATTCTTGTACTTACACTTTGTACTGTAAAAGATCTTAGTTCTTATTGTACTTATAAAATAAAGACCCCATGAAATTGAAATTGAAATTGAAATTGAAAATAAATTTGGATGGTGATCTTTTCAACAGGTTTCCATGCTTTTTAAAATTGAAGCAAGTTGTAGCATTGATCTTTCGCTTCAACAATAATTGGAAATGGCTCTGGTGTCCAGAAAATTCGGAATTCTAACAACAGAGCTTAAAATGTCGGAATATACTTTGATTCGGGTCGTTCAAAATTAGGCGTTTGCCGATGACTATGTCGCGTTGGAAGCAGGTGAGTCACTTGAAAGAACCAGTTACCTGTTCAAGCTGACGCCATTTATAGATGCAGATGGGTTACTTCACGTGGACGGGCGCATAAGCGCAGCAGTTCCTATGAGACACGTTGTCCAGTCATTCTTCTGAGCTTATTTGTAATTACTATCATCGAAAATGGAGATATCAAAATGAAAAGACTATAATTGCAGAGGTACGTAGGAAATACTGGATCCTTCATATCAGGATCGCAGTGAAACGAGCGGCGAAAAGATGCTAAACTTGGAAGAACAGGAATGCAAAATCGGAATTTCCGCTCATAGGACAGCATCCGGCGGATACGCTGACTCCGAACGTAAGGCCGTTTACATACGTAGGCTTAGATTACATGGTACCTTTTGCAATTGTCATTGGGCGCAGGTCAGAAAACCGTTGGATCGCGTTCTTTACATGTATGACAACACGCGCCATACATTTAGAAATTACACGGGACCTGTCCACTGACACTTGTTTGATAGTATTGAGGAATTCTATTAACCGAAGGGGCGTTCGTGTGTGCATTCATTCCGACAATGGCACTAATTTCATCGGAGCGGATCGTGAAATCAAGCGGCAATAAAGTGATTTTGACAATGTGAAGATAGCCGACGCACTTGTAAACCAGAACGTAGAATGGGTCTTTAACTGTCCTGCCAATCCGATGTATTATGTAATCCGACGTATATGTATTGGACGACAAGAAGCTCCAGGGGCATACATTGTATACCCTGATGTTCGAAGCAGAGAATATAGTAAACTCGCTCCCGCTAATACGTGTTTCACTCGATTCACCCACTGACCACCCTTTAACCCCTAACCATTTTCTCTTAGGCACAGCAAATTCTAAACAAACTCCGCATCCAAAGGAAGAGGCATGGAGCGTGGCCAGGAAGCAGTGGCGCAAGGCTCAACAAATTCAGCACAGCTTTTGGAAAAAGTGTCTCGATGAGTATTTGCCGGACCTTTGCCGAAGAACCAAGTGGTTTGAAGCTGTCAAGCCGTTGGAAGTCGATGATGTTGGGATGATGATGGGAAGAACATCACGGGTATTTCTTGGAAAGGACTCACAGGTACGATCGGCTAAAGTTCGAACGCTGAATGGGCTCATGCGGCGTCCAGCATGTATCCTTGCCGAATTGGACGTTGGTGAACCTTAGACGATTTAGATTCACGGAAGCGTGGATGTTATGAATTTAGGTTTAAGTAATTTCCTACTTTTATTTACTACTATTTGATTTTGTGTAGAATGCAACTCTGTCACTTTGCTGAGGTTGCGCTATTAATTAACTTTTCATTGTCTTTCTGATTTCTGGATTTGCAAGCACACAAAAGTGTATGTATTTTTATTTTATATTCTTGAACTTTTCCAATATGTAACCTTTATTTCGGAAATAAAATCCTTTCGCCCATTATTAATCAATCGGAAGTATTTTTATTTGGACGAAGCCAATTTTGAAAATTTCGAGTTTGACTATTTTTACATAAAAATTCCCAAAAATTCAAAAAATACAAAACTTGGAAAAAAGCAGTACGAATGATTTAAGCATAGTCTTGAAATGAAATTCGGAAAAAAGCTACACCTATTGAAACTTGACTTTTGTTTTAAAATACTAGTGCCATTTCCTATCATTAGATAAAAAAAAATTTATGAAAAATCGAAAAACGTATATTTCTTCCTCGAAGTAACTTTAATTATTCCAGAAAAATATTTCTGATTTTCATTCAGAAAATCTTTGAATTTCAGGGTTGCCAACATAAGGGTTTTCCATTCCGTTTATTTAAGGTTGTATTTAGGTATTTTAATGAAAAAGTCCCCAAAAGTCGAAAAATTCTCTAATTTTTAACTTAATTTAAGCCCTTAATTCATTAATTTATCCCTAAAATATACGAAAATTAAATGTCTGCCCATTTTGGAACGTGGTTCTACGTAACTTGTATGAACATGTTCGATGAATGTCGGCACGGGTTGTCGTGCTCCAAATGAGCAGAAATTTAGTTGTTGTGTATTTTAATGAAAAATTAGTGAAATTTGTGCATAAGTTTTTAAAAAAAAAGAGCATTTTTCGACTTTTGGGGACTTTTCGACTTTTTATTTTCATCATTGTATTTGAAGTACCTTAATACAACCAAAAATAAACGCAACGGAAAAACCATATGTTTGCAACCCTGGGATTCAACAGGTATAATATATTTATCCGAATTTCAGTTTTTTCAATTTCTTGCAGAAAAAAGCTTAAGGCTATGTTTAAATCATTCGTTGTGCTTTTTTCCAAGTTTTGCATTTTATTGGTTTCTGGTAATTTTTTTGGTCGAAATTTTCAAAACGGTACACTTCTAGCAAATAAAAATCTTAACGACCAGGTTATTCAACAGAATTACACAATGTTTTGCATCTCCATTTGGTATAGTTTAAGAACATATTTCCGTAAGATATCATTGAAATTTTTTCAAATTTGTATTTTATAGATTTTTTGATTCTTTTGGCGCTCAATTACTTGCAGTAGAAGAACGGTTAAAAATTCATGCTAAAGAACAGATAAAAGAATCAGAGGAGCGTATTCGTCAGCACACTGACCGTCTCTTTGATAGACTCTCTTCTGAGATAGCTCGAGTTGTCAGCAGACTGGAGACTGAGGTGGGCTCGCTTGAGAACAAACTAAGCGAGTGTAACACAAAAATACACTCACTAGAAGAACAAGTAAGTGCTCTCACGGTTCGCTGTGATCAACTCAATAACCAACTGAGTGAAAGCAGCACTGCTAACAATAACAATAACAACAACAATAGCAACAACAGCAGAGTGGATCATTCTACTGATGCTGTACTCTTCGGCCTACCTCTGCTTCAAGAAGAAGATAATCTCAAGAGTACTTTCAATTTAATCTGTCGCTCCATTGACTTTCTCTCCCCACCTGTAAGAGATATTTTTCGCATTAAGCAGAAATCAACCAATACAAGTGGTGTTGTTATAATTAAATTTTATACTCCATTCGACCGAAATCGAGTGTTGAAGGCTTTCGGAGATTATCGTCGTCAAGCTAGGAAAGCAATAAATTTAAGAGGCGCAGGCATTGACTCCGACAACAATATTTATTTGCACGAGAGCATTGCAGCTAACACACGTAAGGTTCTCCATGCGGCGATTATATGCAAACGTAAAAAAAGCATATTTAACGTGTTTACTCTGCGTGGCTCTGTGTATATCAGAATCCGGAAAGGCGGTGAGGGAATACGAGTTGACGGCATTGAAGAAATGCAAAATGCTATCTGCGCTGCGGTTGATGCTCGTGAGGAGAAAACTTAATGCTGCTGATGGTCTTCTCTTTATTTTTGCTTCTGTTATGTTATTCTGTAAGTTATATCAACTATCAATCCTCTCTTTTTCTATAACTTTTTCATACGACGTTTTCTTTTTAGTTACTCTTTATTTATATTTTTTCAATCTCTATCATGCTCTCGGTTGTGTTTTTTATAAATTAACTTGCATATCTTTAAATGATTGCCAATAGTGAAATCCAAAAGATTCTGATAGGTGTTCGCTGTAAGCAACATTCTGGTCTGAACATTGTTCACTTTAATGCCAGGAGTCTTAACGATGTTAAGCTTGATATTGTTCGACATTGCTTCGAAAATTCAGCCGTAGATATCATTTGTGTCTCTGAGACCTGGTTTCACAAAGACATGACAATGATTTCCTATTAAATATTAATAATTATACGCTTTATCGGAATGATCGAACAGGTAAAAATGGCGGGGGTGTTGCAATTTACTGCAAGAATAATTTAAATGTTCATTTGTTGGGCACGTCCAGTGGGACCGATGTTGAATTTCTCAATATCGAAATCCGTGTTAATTGTACTAAGGTCTTTGTGTCATGCGTATATAATCCATATCGCAATTGTTGTTTGGATCAGTTGTTTTCTGCTCTGTCAAATTATTCAATTAGGTACGACCATTACGTTATGTATGGCGATTTTAACATTAACATGTTATCTAACGACAATCTCGTCAGTGATTTTACTGATAGACTTACCGGAGTGGGACTTCAAACAGTTAATACTAGTATACCAACGCGTTTCGCAAACAATTCTATTCCCAGCTTATTAGATATTTTTGTAGTCTCAGATATTTCTTCAGTTTTGCTTTTTGAACAATTGTCTTTCATTTCCGATCATGATCTTATCTTTTGTACTTTAAATATAATTACTTCGGCAGCTATTGTTCAAAATACTATCTCGTTTCGTGACTATAAATCTGTTGATTATGACTCTTTGCTTCGGGACCTATCAACTATTAATTGGTCAGAATGCTGGTTATTCAGTTCTGTAAATGAGAAGATAAGGTATAGGATAAGGAAATACAATCTGTGAACTTTTTGACTCTCATGTTCCAATAGTCACTCGTCGACTAATTAACAGTAGTTGTCCCTGGTTTACAAATTATGTCAAATTAGCCCTTAAAAATCGTAATAGAGCATACAATCGATGGAAAAGAAGTCCAACTGCAACAAATTGGGAACAGCACAAAAGACTAAGAAACGTAGCTAACGCTACAGTCAAATCAGCAAAGCGTGTATTTTTTATGTCCAAGCTGAGTTCAGCGCAACCATCTAAAAATCTATGGAATAATTTAAAGCAAGCGGGAGTTTGCAAAGCGAAATCTGAAGACTGTGAGCTTGATGTCAATATTCTTAATGAATATTTCATTTCCAATTCTACGTCTTCTAGTAATGTGTTAGCCTTTGACACAAGATCGTTCCCACCTGACTCTCTTTTACGTTTTGAGTTTGTTGCTGTAAGCGAGTATGATGTTGCCAGAAGTGTAAACCAGATTAAATCCAATGCAATGGGTGAGGATAATATATCCATCAAATTTATTAAACTGATTTTACCGCACGTCCTTAGCCCACTTACTCATATATTTAACAACTGCTTTACAAGTTCTTACTTTCCTGATGTCTGGAAAGCAGCCACAATCATCCCCATTGCAAAGAAATCTAATGCTTGTGTTCCGTCTGACTATCGTCCTGTAAACACATAAGAACACATAAGAAGATTTGAACTTTTGTCTCCGTTTCAGTCCGGTTTTCGACCTAGTCACAGCTGCTCCACTGCCATATTAAAAATCTTAGATGACATCAGAGTGCCATTCGATCTTGGGCACATAAGTTTGTTATGTCTTTTAGACTTCTCGAAAGCATTTGACTCCGTTGACCATTCAATACTGTGTCAAAAATTATATGTAAACTTTGGTTTTTCAAGCACGGCGGTCCGTCTGTTATATAGCTACCTTGTCGGGAGGTCTCAAAGAGTCAGGGTTGGAAATAGTCTGTCCGCATTCTGTTACTTATCTTGTGGGGTGCCGCAAGGCTCAGTCCTTGGTCCGCTTTTATTTTCAATGTTCATAAATGATATCTTTAGCAAATGTCGTCATGTTACCATGCATGCTTATGCTGATGACCTTCAACTGTACTTGTCCAGCCCGTTTAACCTAGTTGATAGTTTACGTTTTAGAATGAATAAAGACTTACGTGAAATAACTGAATGGGCTGGATCTAATAAGCTTAATCTAAATCCTCTTAAGTCATTTGTCTTACCAATTTTCAAAACTTGTCTGAATACGTCTGAGTTACCAACGATTTATCTAAATGGCGAAGGGCTGAAGTTTGTTGGAAAAGCTAAAAATCTTGGATATTATATCAATTCTACATTTTCTCGCGAAGATCATATTAATACTGTTGCTTGTAAAGTTTACTATACCCTTCGGAACCTGAGGTGGACGGCATCATTTGTACCTGTCGATACTAGGAAAAAGTTAGTACTCCAACTCATAATGCCAATTATTTCATACTCAGATGTTGTATATAGTAAACTTGATTCCAGGTCCCAACTGAAATTAAAACATGTTTTTAATAGCGCTGTTAGGCACGTTTATGGCCTTAAAAAGTTCGACCGCATCAGTCATTTGAGTAGTCAAATACTAGGTTGCGATATTTTCAATTATCTTGATGCCAGAAACTGCATATTTTTGCATAACCTAATTAACACAAAAACACCTAAATATTTATTTGAAAAGATACAATTTTGTAGATCGAACAGAAATCTGAACCTCATAATACCTTTGTACAATTTTCTGAACTCCAACAGACTTTTCTTTGTTAACGCAATCAGAATCTGGAATTCGTTGCCCGTTAGAATAAAATCAATTAAAAATAAACGCAACTTTAAGCATGCACTTTTTCAATACTTTTCTTAATACTTTCTCTTCTTAAGCTGTTTTCTTTCTTCTTTTCTTTTAGATTAAGATAAATTCCTGTTTTTTGATATCAAGTTAATTCACTTAATACTAGTTTTAAGTTAAATTTATTCATTGTTGCTTATTACCTGTTGTTATTATATAATTCGTATTGCATTTAAAAGACACTGTATTATATGTTAACGTTATCTCTTAAATAAATAAATAAATAAATAAAATAAAAACAAGAACAAAATGGAGTTTATTTCGAAAAGTAAAATATCACAACTCTGGAGGTTTTCGTAAAATGTTCATCTTTGATAGCTTATTTCACAGAAAAATAAAAAAGAAAACGAACTGCGAACCTGCTTTTTCAAAATTTACACTTATACAAATGCTGTTTTGGTTTTTTGAAAAAAATTAGCACTTTTTTCCAATATAGCCAAGTACTGACATGTACCGATGCAAGTCGGCACGAGTTCCCTAGGTACACCAATTTTCTTTTACATTTATATCAACATCATACGAAAAAATTCTGGGGGTACCACATAAAAAAAAAACAAGTTCGAATTTTTGGGACACCTTAATATACATTCTAAAATTTATAATTATTTACATGATTTTTTCTTATAATCAAAAATTTATAAATTCATTTTTTATGTTGCTTTTAATAAATAATTCTTCTTCTGGGGCTGTTGATCTGTAGAATTCGCCTAACCCCCCTCCCACCTACTCATTCCACCTTACGATATCTCAAACTGAAAAAAAAAATTATGAAAGCAAGTTTAGAACATCAAATTAAAATATATTTTTTGGGCTCATTATTTTATCCATTTTATTAACATAAAATGACCCAAATATATAAATTTTGGAAGTCGAAGAATAATCATATCAATATATATTAACCCTTAAATGCCTTAATCCCTTAATCCCGTTAATTTTGAAACAACTTTTGTTCTAAGACTTTTTTATAGGTTCGTTTTACTCCCTGTACATACAAATTACCTGGTCATAAATTTTTTTTTTATAATTTTTTGCAGAAACTTTTCGATCGCGATAACGGAAAATTTTAAAAAAGAGGCAACTTCTCAAAAGTTCATAATTTACGAAAATTTCGCTTTTTGGAGGTGTTATCTTTTGACAGATTAAAGCACTTGTCAAACGAATTGAAAGCACGTGACTTCAAATCAAAAATGGTAGCGATTAGATCATAGAACAAAATTTACAAAAATTAAATGGAAAAGATGCAAAAAAAATAGACGAAATGATTGGTTCCTCGAAGTACCACCAGGCATTTAAGGGTTAATGTAAAATAAAAAAAAGAATCGTACATTTGGTTGCCTTCATTTGAGTGGATATTCAGCTTATATTTTATTCCATCGTTTCCATCTCTGCTGAGGTAATAGGTTTTGCTGTTGATTTCCTTATTTCCATGTTTATTATTTGAAACTTTTTCCCATATGGCATCTTTTTTAAGACAAGTACGCTTCTTTCCGTCAGACAATTTTTGAAAATTGTTTTCAGAGGTTTCCATTTTTTTTTTTAATTTTATAACTGTACTCAACACAATTAAAAGTGAACTGACGGTGACCCAGTGTTTTAAGAACCTTGTATATCCATTTCAACCCCACTATCGTGGGAAGAAATTGTTGATTATAAGAACAAAATGTTTTCCCTTCCCTTGCACTTGACCGCAACTAAATATTTTAAAACGTTTAAGCAAACCATTTGCTTATGAGCACAAAATTTTATCACTTTTGTACAACTTATTTAAAGTCTTTTAGCAAACCATTTGTTTAAGACTACAAATTTTTATAACTTCCATTGAACTTGACCGCAACTTATTTTAAAGCCAACGTTGGAAATAAAAATAAAACTTAATAAACAATTAATAAAATCAAATTTTATTAATAAAATATGATTTTGATGGTTTTTGTTTTAAAGTACATGTATATTATTTTATTATTAATCTAAAAATAATGATGATTTGATCCTAACCATTTAACGTAAACTTATTGTTCCTTGGTTTTAATTAAGTTTTCAATCAAGTGAGTATTTGGAAAACGTGTCTTCAATGCTTCATGTTCATAGAATGCACCAATAACTGGGTTTCCTTGATAGTCTTCCAATAAATATGTAACAGGGTTAGTGTTCTGTACTATTTTAATTTTGAAAATTTCAGTTGTCCAGTTTGGGTATATCTTATATACAAAAATATGCTTATATTTGCTAATTCGAACGTGGTCTCCAACTTTAAGTTTACCATTTTTAAAAACTTTAGGATGATTATAAGCACGTTTATCTAGATTTCCTGCGTTAACGGACTTTGGTATCATTGCAACAGTCCTATGCTTTTTACTATTATATTGATTAATGAAATCCTTGGATATATTTATCCATTCATAATTTCCTTGTAAGCTAAATTTTTTCCACATTATCCCTTTTATAGTTCTATTAAATCGTTCTACAATTGATGCTTTCATGATATATAGAATAGCATAAGGTTTTGAAAAAATTTATTATAAAACTCTTTCCAGTTATCCGTTTGCAAGTTTTTTGTATTCTCTTTTGTGAAAAAATGGATTTCATTGCATTAGTAATATCTTCGCTACCTTTAGATTTTATGAGAACAGCACAAGCAAACTTTGAAATTGTATCTTTTACATTTAAAATAAATCGGTAACCTTTGTTGTATTTTGAATAAACACCCACTTAAAAAAGATCTGCTTGCCAAAGATCGTCTATACCCTCGGTCACCATTCGTCGTCGTATGAAATTTCTGCGTGCTTGCTTATGTGGTTCCTGCACTACTGCTTGTCCGTTCATTTCTAAAGTCTTTAGTGGTCTTTGGAGGCTTTAAAGTCTTTTTATTTGTTTAAGAGCTTCCACTTCTCCGTATCTAGCTGCTACCATAGCGCAAACTTGTTTTAGAGCTCCTTTTGGCGAATTTCTTTCAACACGATTTATTTTCTCGACCAAAAACTCACAATGATCTTTTATTTTTCTAAAAAGGCGTTCATCAGCTGCATCAATTTTATGTGTAAACGGTGATTTTATCTCCTCTAATGATTTGTTGAAATTACTTTGATCTACTGTTAATTTAGTCAGAACTGCTTCTAAGTACAAGATTTGTTGTAAGCGATACGTTTTGTTGTTATATTAATTTGTTAAAACGATCCTCCTTAATTTCTTCAACATATAATGTATTCATTTATTTTTTATTTTTTCAAAATGACTTTTTAAATAAACATTATTCACAGCATCGTTTTCCAATACAGGATTAGAAATATTTTTTATTCTACATGAGTTGAAGTTGACATGGGTATCACTATTTAAATGAATCTTGGTGTGTGGATTTTTATATGTTTCAGAGCTACGCTTATAATGTCCAAACTGGTTGAGAGGTATTTTATGAATATTGATTATGTTATATTTTGTAGACCATTTATACAGTAATCTTTTCATCTCTCAATTCTCCAATAATTGAAAATATTTCATTATTATGATTCTATTGACCAGCTATTGATGATGATATCAAAAGACGTAATCTATCAACCATTTTGTTGGGATCATCCCAATGTACATAATTTGTGTTGCGTTCCCTTACTACCCGACACGCTCTCTTATGAGACTCTTCAGGAACTAAATACTGCTGGGGGACTGCTGGGGGACTGTTGGCGGCAAACAATCGTGTGAGATGGTGGTCCGTGGCTTTGCTGCTTTTGGAGGAGAATTGGTGCTTTTGGAGGAGAATCATTTTCTGACGAAGAGATGCTGATGTCACTGAAGTGACGCTGGCTTAGCCGGTATATCCAGCTGTATGGCTGGTGTGTGGCCGCTGAATTAGCAGCTGAAATATTAGAGATTATAGCCACTCCACTGGCTTAGCTCCAGATCTAGTAAAACTGCATTGACACTCGTCAAGGTCGGTGGACACCATAGATCGCTTATGGCTATAACGGGGACTCTGGAATGACTGCTCGTCTGCTTTGGCCAACTTTTTTCCTCAACTTTTGAAGTTCACAAAACGATTCGTGCAACCCATCAAGCAAAAAAAAACAAATGAACGGCCAATAACAAACAGGAAGCCGGCCATTGTTGACAAAATGTCCACCCGTCCTAACAAGTGTCACCTGTGCGTGCGATTGTACAAGATTTCTCTTAAGGTCAGTTCGCACTATGGTGTCGAATTTTTACAGGCCGTGCGAACCAACACGTACCGTCGTAACATTTGATTTGTTTGTATTCGATTTCATAAAACCTTTACCTCAATAAACCTTTTCTTTAAGCCTAGAATACTAACCTACTTTAAATTCATTCACTCTTAACGATTAATATAACGTATAGTGAACGTAAGGTTAGTATTCTATGGTAAAATAGTTTTCTGATAATCGTTATAAATTTTCTTGAGCGATTTCCTTTAATTTGTTCATTGATATTGTTATGTTTATGAGCATTAGTCGTCTCTAATATTTGTTGATAAGTATTTAAATCTGCTTCATTAAAACTGATTGGTTACTTGTAAACTAATAGTTCATATAAACCTGGAGTGAAGATCCATTTTAAATTGCCTATAGTTATATTGGCTGAATCAAAAGAAATTGGTTCATTACCCAGTCTCCATACCTGATTTTTATCTATGTGAGGACCGTAGATTTATTTAACTTTCTATTTTTAAATTAACTTTCCATAAATCGTATTGAAAATTTTGATCCGGATTTATTTATATATCACTATCAGCATTATTATCATCATCATCATCACCATCATCATTATCAACATGAAATGATTTAAATGCTGATGAGCTTTTCTCGATTTCCTTGCTATCAAAGCTTGGAGAAAATGTATTAGAATCATGCTTGCTCTTAATCTGGTAGGGGGAGGCAATTTATCTCGAATAACAACGAAATCACACTCGGAAATGTTCCGTTCAGGGTATTTCCATTTATAGCGTTTGTGCAATTCACACAAATACTCTTCCTTCTAACGTCTGCTAAGCTGGTAATGAACAATCTTTAATCTCTCCCATCGGTTAATCAGGGACAAGTTTTCTTTAATGTGCTCGGAGATGGAGATCAGTGGTGCCCCACGTAGAAAATGTACAGGGGTCAAGGGCAGTAACTGTGATGGATCGTCACTAATTGGAAAAAGTGGTCAGGAGTTAAGGACAGCTTCGATTCGGACTAAACGAGAAGAGAAATCTTCAAAATTGGATATGTTACATTGAGCTACCTTCTTAAAAGGCGTTTTAAAGCTTTTAACGGCCGCTTCCCATAATCCGTCCATATGAGGGGCACTAAGTGATATGAAGGACCATTCAAAGCCTTGAGCAACATATTTTTGGGCAGTATCTGCAGCAGATTTCTTTATGAATTGTTCATATTCTTTCAAGAGAAGTCGATTCGCTCCAACGAAGTTACGACCATTGTCAGAGAAGACCTTTTTTGGCGATCCACGTCGGCCAACAAATCGTCCAAACGCTGCATAAAATGGTTCGGAAGTGATGTCAGAAACTGCCTCGAGATGTATGGCTTTAGTTGAAAAGCCTATGAATACGCTGATGTAGCCTGTTGGCAGTGCAGCTGACGGCAGCTGAGAGTGACGGTAGTAAAGGGTAATATAAAGTCGACACGCTCAGGAGGCAGAGCAGCCATAATTTGAGTGCGCATTTTGTGCTTGTAAATGGTACACACTTTGCATTGTATAATTCAATGTTTTATTTTGTTTTTTAATTTTGGAATCTACAATTCCTGCCGCACTGACATTAGCACTAATCGGTGCCCTGCGTCGAGCAGAATTTTATGGGTAAACTCAAGAAAGAGGTGGCACAGTCGTGACTTTTCTGGTAGAATTACAGGATGTCGTTTATTACAGCTTATAGCAGAGTTTGCTAGACACCCATTTTCTCGTACAACGGAGTTTTTGTCGAGAAACGGATTCAAAGTTAACAGAGAACTTTTCATTGAAACTGCTTTCGAGTTCTGAAGATCTTTATACTCTTCGGGGTAATATAAAATCTGTGAGAGTTTCACAAGGTGTATTTTAACGACGTTTCATTCTTTTTGAGTGAATTCTCCCGCCTTTTTTGTGAATTCCTTGCGCATTTTATGAAGCCAATTTTGGACAAATCTAAAGATATAGGCGATTACACGAAGCGCTCGAGAGTAAGAAGAGAACCTATTTAGAACGTCTTCTTCACGAGGAAAGCCTCAACCATTCTGGTTTTCGGTATAACCAGAGGAACTGGGTGAAACTGAGGTCATTGAGTGTTTGTTTCAAGCAGCCAATGCGGGCCATGCCACCAGTGTTTTTCTCGAGATCTTGAGGGGAGCAGCCACGAGTGCCGAGGTCAGCAGGGTTTTCTCCCGATGGAACATGCTTCGACGTTGAGTTGCTTTCATTTTTTAAAATTTCAGAGATTCTATTCGCAACGTTAGTCTTCAAAGAGTATGGTTAGTATTCAAAGAGTTTTGCTAGCCATGTCAAAACTATTGACTAGTCAGACCAGAGAAAGAGTTCATGTGGTGGTAACTAGAGATGCGATAGCACATGTTTTACCAGTTTCTACAGAATAACTTTTTAGGCGCATATTTCAAGTCTGGGTAAGCTTATCGTTCGTAAAGGTGCCACTTTGCTTTTAGGGGCAAGCAAATAGGCAGAAACTTTAGAGTGGGATTCTTCATTGATTTTTTGGAGAAAAACCTCTCAATCGAGGAATTTTTATTAAGGAAATTGTAGGGAAGTTATTGCTTAATGTATTCCATTCAGCCAGAGATAGTGGCTTTACGCATTCATCCCAGTCGACGCCTTTCAGCCAGAGTTGAGGAATTTGAGAGAGAATTTGCCTTTTTGTGGCAGACGTTGTAGAGAAAATTGGTTTGACGGTTTAAGAAAATGAATCACTCAGAGCAATACATCTGACGCCTAGAGTTTGAGTGGCACTTGTATCATAAATCCGGAGGAAATCCTCATCGAGTAAATCGTCCTTAGTCAAATGGCTGAGGAGGTCTGGGTGATTTGCCGTAAATGTTTTTAGCGGAAGTCTGGCTGACCTACGAGCATCGATGAAATCAATTTGTGCGTTCAGAGCACAGCAAATATCGCGGCCTCCTGAGAGAACGTCATCGACATAAGTCTCGCGTTTGAGAATTTTGTAAGCTCTGGGTGAGTCCCGTTGCAATTTTCTGCAAGGCGATGCAGATGCGGATTGCCAAATAGGGTGTACAATTAACTCCGAATCCTTTGGAATTCACGATCGTCTTCATGGACGATAATCTGCTAATACATTTTATCGATATTGTCGTTGAAAACGAATCGATAGAGACACCAATTTAGAATGACATTCATTAAATAGGCCTGCAAAGTGGGGCCAATGCAGAGCACATCGTTTCTTCAGGTTTTCTTCATATGGCACAAGGTTATTTTTTTATTTTTGTTTCTAAAAGTACAACATCTGAAAAATATTGTATTAAATTTTTAGGTCATTCGAAGCAAAACTAACGAAGTTACAGTACGTTGAATGACCGTACCTCTACTCCGTACCGTTTTGCGCGCCTTTCAGCTACCTGCGCTGCGGCAACTGTTTCGGTCGCTATTGTGTTACTTTTATCCCCTCATAATATCTTCAGATAAATAAAATGTGTAACGTACATTGTATCCTTCGATGTAGAATATATATTTCAGTCTAAAATTGAACGCTTAGGAGAGCAGATACGTGCATCATTTAAGTTTTGCTCCGATTTCGTTAACTCGTGCTCCGTTTTGTTTTTGCTTAGTTTTCTTAGTGATTTTATATTTATCATCGAAAAAATGCCGAAACCAACTGGCAGAGAAGGACGTGCACAGGGTGGCCCAAGAGCAAGCCGACCAAGAAAATGAGTAATGCCGCAGGATCGAAAAAAGAAAGTAAAAGCGTCTAGTGCATCAGCGAAAAAAATCAAATTGAATGCTTCGCTTGAATTCGAGGAAGATCTTAAAAAACATTATCGAATTATACTTTCTTCTAGTTTTTTCTACTATAGAAACTTTAGTGAATCCACGCGTAAAACGTGTGGTAGCTCAGTGGCATTTGAATCTTGTAAAAAAGAAGGTCTTGGCTTCAAAATAAAAGTTACGTGTGAAAAGTGCAAAATTCCAAACAATGTTCCGTCGAGTGAAAGAATTGATGGTAATGCCTACGAAATAAATAATAGATTTGCATTCGTAATGCGAGTTTTATTCCTAGGACATGCCGTGTGTGTGAAATTTTGTGGATTGATGGACATGGTAGTAGTTTTATTTCAAAACCGTGCTACAATACTTTCATTAAAAAAATTAACACCAGCCTAAAAGCTGTTGCGAATATTTGGTTCTGTCATCAAAGAAGAGACTTGTGAACAAAATAATCGCGAAAACACAGACGAAATTACAGTATCCGGCGACGGCACATGGAAAAAGAGGATTTAATTAGCTCTTTGGTGTTTCGTCATTGATCGGCTATTGAACAGGCAAAGTTGTTGATATTTTTGTCAGCAGTTCGTACTGTAACTTATGTGAAACCTGGAGCAAAAAACAAGGACCTTCAGAATATGAAGAGTGACACGAGGAGCAAGTGAGCGCTTTCGTGAAAATGTTTCAACGTTCGATAGAGTTTTAAAAAGTAATATACCGTAATTATATTAGTGATGACGATTCCAAAACCTACACCGGAGTAGTCAATGCGAAAACTTACGGTGATAACTTCATAATAAACAAGAAAGAGCCTGCGTGACTTAGTGAAATCGCACGTGGTCGATGCAAAAACAAAATCTGTTAAAAAGTGAAGAGGAAAACTCTTTTCGGTAAAGGCAAACTAACTGGAAACATGATCGACAAACTAACAGTGTATTATGGGCTAGCAATTCGAAGAAATCACGATTCTGTCGACAAAATGAGGAGCGCTATATGGGCGACTTTTTATCATTATTCTTAGACTGATCAATAGCCCCAGCATAAAATATGCGATGAATCGTGGTGCGAGTGGAAGAAGCCTGAAACTGCAAAAACATTACGATGACTGTATGGACCCGGCATCGATGATGACATGTACGTATTTTATGAGAAAATTCAGTTTTTTGCAAGATATTTTAATTTTTTTCTGTCTACAAAACCTTAAATCGATTTTCCCAAACATGTAATTTTTAAATTCGGTGACCACCCTACAGAAAAAACTACTGAACCGATCGTTTTGAAGTTTTGTACACATATTCTACAAGTAAATAACTCTCTAATTTCGTCGAGTTTTTTAAATTTCTTAATTACTTACAATTTCACAACAACAAATGGGTCGATTTTTTCGTCAAAAATCGTAATTTTGACTTCAAAATGGTGCCAAAAATTGAAAAATTCAAAAATTAAAAAAAAAAACTGGACGAGACTGGAGAGATAAAGTAAGAAACTAAAGAAAGCATATTGATTTTTGGATTCAGATGATCCAGTGATGCTGTAGGCTGGTCACCGCACAAAAACTTTTTTCGAGGCGCCTGCGGAGATCAACAATTGCAAAACAAAAATTTTTTAAAATATTCTTCAAATGTTGTACTTTAATATTATAATATGTAAAATAAACCTACAGTAATAATTTTTCTAAAAAAATTCATAAAAAAGGTATTTTTTTAGACGAAACAAACCTTACCCTCCCATTAAGTATTCTTCAAAACTATGCTTCTATGAAATTGCTTTTGCAAATCGGGTTTTTTCTTTAAGTTTACTTCCATTTCGTTAAATTGCTTGAGTGCAAGATACCGCGAGTTGTCCAGTGTTAGTTAAGACGGTAACTGTTTCTTGAATGGAAGCCTGACCACATATCGTCTATCAGACGACCACGTGTCTTCTTTTGGAACAGGTCCTCGCAGTATTGGTCTTCCTCTGAGATGGGCCGAACATTGGTCACCTTTTTCGTTTCCAAAATTTTTGCAAGATTTCATTAAGAGAGGGTATGAAACTTGGGCTGTAAAAAAGCACTGTATGACACTGAGAGGGCCGCTGAGGTACCATCCAAAAACAGTGTTTTGGGCCATCAGACTACCGAAAATACTTAATTATAACCCTTCGAGCATTATCTGTGGTAGAATAACACTGGCAATGCTTATGTCGATTTGAGCTGGGACGTAAAAGTTGGGATCAGCGAGCTCAATACCTTCTATTTCTTAAAAATTTGGTTGCATTAGATTATAGGTTGGCGAGAAATTGGTTAATTTAGGAAGCACTATCGCCTCTACCTCGAGTTGAAATTGGAGACATTGCGTTACCAGTTGGAGTAAACAAATTGTTTGTGAGCTGCCCACAATGCTGCTACCCATTCCAGAGATATGGAATCCAGGTGTGAAGCTTTCTTGTTGGCAATACAAGGCGATTCTGAACTTTTTCTGAAAGAAAAGTACTTTGCGACCCCTGATCGATCAGTGCTCGCAGAGTAAATAAGTCGCCACGGTGGTGAATGTGAATCAGAGCGGTGGGTAAAACGACTCTGTCTTTATTCGCTGCAAAGTGAGAGGTCACTTCAGCTACATCTTCTGAAATTACACCAGATGGTTCTTGGCCTGAGCTGGCAATGGGGTTAAATTATGGAGTATGCATTAAGTTGATAGGACTTTTACTTGAGGAAGAGGTATATTGTCCCTATAGGAGTCTGATCGGGAGTCGGAACGTGAAGCATGGAATGATGCTGTTTTTTGCAATGGAGACACGAAAATACGCTTTCGCATTGGGCTTTGAGATGCCAAGAGGCCAAGTAGTTGGAGCAAAATTTGTTTCGTTTAACATATGCAAATTTTTCTTGAGGCGAAAGAGCTTTAAATTTTGGGTATATTCTGAGAGAATGATTTTGCTTGCAGGTTGGGAAGAAAGAGTAGTTAGGGTGTGCGTTATTATCGGCATAATAATTTTGCACACTGGGTTTATTTTGATAATTTTGTTGAAGCGCGTTCTGAGAAAAATGAGAGTGGAACTTATTCTGACCCCATGTGTTAGGGTTTTGGCTATTCGAAACGATTTGAGGGTGTCTGTTTGAAGGAACACGCGGTGACCTTTTGGGCTTAGCACCTTTAATGCTATTAAGTTTATCGACTACTTCGTAGCGAAATGTCAGAAATTCGTCCATCTGTACCAAAGTGGGGATCTCTTTTCTAGAGGTAAGAGATTGTTCCCAGAGTGATAATGTTTCCTCCGGGAGTTTTGTTGAGTACAAATAGACAAGTATGGGGTCTCAGTGATCGATGCAAGCATCTTGGGCCGAAAGCATGGCAAGGCAGTCATTGATTGTCGACTGAATCCTTTGGATTGACGCACTGTTCTCTGTGGTTGCAGATGCGATGCCGAATAGGATTTTTAACTGGTTATCTACCAGTATGCTTTTATTCTTATATTGGAGCCGAAGAGCTTCCCACGCCAAAGAAAAGTTTTCATTACACAGATGATACCTTTTTACTATATTTCCTGCTGGGCCACGAGTTTTATTACGCAAGTGGTATAGTTTCTGGGCGGGAGCGAGTTTTGGGTACTTCATGTAGACTGCCGTAAACATATCCCGGAAGGATGGCCAGTCTTCGTAGCTACCGTAAAATATCTCTGTATCGCAAGGCGGCAATTTGATACAGGCGATAGCGTTGTCTTGAGATTGTAAGCTATTTAGCGATGAGCTAAGAGATGAACACCTTCACAGAGTTTGAATACTTCAGAGAGAGAAGCATTACAGGAGGTTGAAATTTTGTCTTCAGATTATAATTATGAATAATTTGTATTATAATAATACAAATTACCAATTACTCAACCAAGTTGACTAGATTCAACTAAATTTTTTTCGTATAACGTATTGCATACATTTCAGTTGAACCATCTAGTTTAAATGTAGTAGTAGTAGTTTTCACAGCAAGTAAAATTATACTAAAAAAGTTTTTATAATTGAAAAAATCAGATCAAGACAAGGGTGGCTTTTTGATGCGGATATGTTTTCCATGTACACACCCTAAAGTGTGAGGAAAATTCCAAATATAGTTGAAGTCATCTGAAATTTTTAGTCATTCATCCTTTGTTTGTGGGACCTTTTAATTAATAGAAAACCTTTCATTACAACCCTGAATGTTAACATAAACCATACATTACCTTCAAATTTGTGGGCTGAAGAGCTTGGAATATTGCCAGTAAAACTTCTGGTATAAATTTACTAATCGTTTTTCTTGAAACACGTGAAAGAAACTTCAGCGACCGGAAACTATCTCCTGAGGCAACGAGGTGATTGCGAGGTGAATGCTTGCAGAAACTGAGTATCTCACTTGTGTATTATGTTTCTTAATTGCAGGTCCGACCTATTCCAAATTCAGTAAAAATAAAGTAAAAATTACAACAGCTTTTGCTGCGAATCATTTAACGATTTAAATTCATCACAAAAAGCTAATAAATGGAATGCACATACATTCCTTACAAGTTTAATATGGTACTTGTAAATAAAATCAATTGGATGCAATCCCGAGCTGTTTTGCGGGATTATAAACGTTAAAAGGAAATGCAGCAATTAGTTACCAGTGCGAGAATTCCGTGAAACTCATCAGTTCTCATACGCATAAAGTTCTTGTAATCAGCTCCATCTCCCCAATTCAGATCTTTTAATAAATTTGCTTTAACATTCAATAGTTCTCGTTTAATGAGAAATGGATTGACCCAACATGTTGCTGTTTTTCTTTTGTTTTCATTATATTCCGCTTTTTCCAATTCTTTTAGCGCCTTTAAACGAATAATGGCTTGATGATGTTGACGGTTCAGCGGCATTTTACAATAAAAAGTCATGCCAAAATCAGCCCAGTAGAAATTTTTATGACGTTTGCTAACAGAAATTCTTTCAGGTTTTCTGTCGTGTGGAGACGGCAGGTGAATACTATTCTTTGCTTAAATTTTTTTAATGTATATTCAGAGTTGTCATCTACTACTGCATTCTATTCGTTTTCTCAAATTGCTTACTCGGGCAACTACTGAATAGTATTCGATTTTCTCAAATTTTATTATAAGAAATAAGTATTCGATTTCTTTCCACAAATTTTTACGGGTATTTAGAGTTGCCATCTCGTGCAACTATTTCATTTTTGGTTCTCAAATCAACTTTCTTGATAGCTAATAGTTGCCAAGCTCGCGCCGCTACTGAGTCTTTTCTCAAAACATTTAACTCTACTAAAAGATGTTCGAATTGGATTTTCGATCCATTAGAGTACTCAGACCCTCAGCCAAAATGAGCGTCAAGGCAAAATTTATTTTTTCGTCCGACAATCTGGTTCAATTTTGCTCTAAATTTGAAATTATCCCCGTCGACGATCACACTGACTCCAGTGTACATGCCCAGTTACTCGATCTAGATCAAAGGTGGGCTAGACTGAACGACGCCTACGCAGAAATCATTATCGCTGATGAAAGAGCAGTAGATGACATCTTAAAAGCATCCACTGGAAAGAAATACAGCTCGTGTGTTGAAACATATCATCAATGCAAGACATAATATGATGGATCTGGGAAAAATGTTTGAGAATGAGATGGTCAAACCATTTAAAATTGTCAATGGTCGAATGCCATGTAAGGTAACACTTGCTCTATTTTACGATGCGGAGTTTGTGTTTTGGGGCTCATCACAAATGCGAAAGGCTATTCAATTTTGTATCTCACCCATCGTACTGTAAGCTTTGTTGATTTGAATATGTTTTAATTGTAGCCCTGCACTTTTTTTAAACGCCGCAAATGCAGCGTCGTTTTCAGCCTTAGACGATTAATATATTTTGCTGATTGCGTTATCATATGCTAGCTACTGCTAGCATATGCAGAGTTAAGAAATGCATTTCTTACATGCAAAACGTTCCCACCAAAAACTGCTGACGACAGTTCAGACAGCGAACACCTGCACAAAATTCTGAAGAAAAATCTTGGCACTGAGAACAACAACAACTGGGAACAACACAACAGAAAGAACAAGAAGAAGAAGCGTATCTGGAATTGCAGCAACTAACTGTTTAGGGTAGATATTAAGAGATAGAATGAAAATAAATCAGACTCATTTGAGTGTGCAAACAATCAAGTTAAAACAGTGATTTTTAATTGGCGCCCGAGCAGGGACACAGTAACAAAAAGTTAAATATTGATCGGAATAGGACTTTGGACAATCCTTAAGATCAAGAGTTTTTACATTGCAATAAAAAGTATCCTTGAAATTTTGAACTTGAAACTTTAATTTTTTTCTGTGCCCAATAAATTTCGACAATCAACCTACTTAAATTGAAGAGGATATCAAACATTAGTTCGAGACTCATCAATCAAGTTAGCCTAGATATCTGGACAATAAGGACCTCCGAAAGACAAAGGAGTTTTACCGGACGTCACAACAATCAAGTATCCTGCAAACAAAAGGAGAAAAGTAAAACATAATTTTAGTTGTAATTTTAAGAAGTGAATATACTAAATAAAGCAATACTTAAGTGAAATTTTGTGAAGTGACAAAATGGCTACTGATGATAACAGTGAAATGTTGGTACAACTTATTTCAGTGCAAACACAAGGTTTAAAAACAGAATTAGAACAATTGAAAAGACAGCTAAGACAGTTAACAGACGCACATAGAGTAACAGAATTTGAAAAACAAACTATTACAGAAACAATTCAATGTAATGAGACCTTAGATATTGTAAAATCCTTACCGGAATTTAACGGGAAAGGATATGTAAGCTGGAGAGAAGCGGCTAGTAATACAATGTCGTTGTACGTTCAAGGAAGCAAAAAATATTTTGCCACCTTGACTATCTTGCGAAATAAAATTACTCAAGAAGCCAATGATACCTTAAGCAATCATGGCACTGTCCTTAATTTCGACGCGATCATCAGCCGTCTAGATTTTGCCTACGCAGATAAGCGTCCTCTGCATATATTAGAACAGGAGTTGAATCTAATAAGACAAGCAAATTTGAACTTTGTAGATTATTACAATAAAGTAAATTCACAACTGACACTTATGATTAATAAAACCATTATGACCTACGGGAACAATTCAGAAATAACTAAAGAGTACAATAGAAGACATCGCTCAGATGTACTACGAGTTTTTATAACAGGATTAAATCATCCTTTAAACAATATCTTAATGTCACTTAACCCCATAGATCTACCCAACGCACTAGCGAAATCACAAGAAATGGAGTCTCACCAAATCAGAATTCAATTTGCCAATGGATTTAGTCAATCTGGAAGACAATGAAATAGTAATAGAAATTTTAATAATAATTATGGGAATTCCCCAAGACAAAATAATTATAATCAACATTCAAATAATTTACGTTTTATAAGAAGTAATATTTTGACCAATTCTTTAAATTTCCTGTGTTGTCTTCAATTTTGGGCTTTTTTGGTCAAGTGGTTTTTTTTTAATTAAATTTTTAAATAATTTATTTCAATTTTCCCGACGTTTCGGAAGTATTTCCTTCCTTCTTCAGGGGATTATTTTATTAAATCTACAACATTAAACAATTAATTTATTATTTGAATTATAAAAAATATTAAATATATAAATACACATTACTTTATAGTTCACATTACAATATAAACAATTATATTGCACTTGACATTTTTTTTGAAAATTTGAGCAATGAAACTTTTTTAACAAAACAGAAAAACAAAAACTAACGACTAAACTTTGTAACGAAGAGACAAAAAGTAAACATTATCAGCTGGTCAAGTTTTTAAAGCTGTGGTATACACCGAGCTGATGTTGTCGTTATCCTCTTTGGTATTCATAGTTGTTGCTTTCTTCTGAATATGCAGAGACTCCAACAAATATCGTCTAACTTCTATTCTCTCCTTGTCAATTACTCTTACGTCGTCGAAATTAGCTGTGTGTCCACTTTCTACAATGTGTTGTGCTAGTGCTGTAGTTTGCTTCTCTTTTTTCAGATCTGCTTTGTGCTCGTTAAGTCTCACTCCAAGCGCTCTTTTGGTCGTTCCAATGTATACAAGATTGCATGCCTCTTCATCTTTGCCGTTGCATGCGATTTCATATACTACATCTTGTTGATTCTCCTTTTCAATTTTTGTTTTGGTGTTAGTGAATAAATGTTTTAAAGTTTTGTTTGGTTTGTGTGCAAAAGAGAAGTTTTGTTGTTTTATTGTTCTGTGTAGGTTTCTGCTGTCTGTCAAGTTTGGTATATATGTGACTCCAAAGAACTGAGTAGGATTGCCATCAGTTTGTATTGGTCTATTTTTATTAATATTTGGGTATTTTTGTTTTTCTAAAAATATTTTTATGAGGTTGTTTATTGTTTTAATTGAAAAATTATTTTTGTATAGAGTGCTTTTAATTTGGTTTATGTTTTCATTTTTAAAACGTTCGTCACTTATTGTCAGGACTTTATTTATAAAATTTTTGGCCATATTCATTTTTTGTATAGTTGGTTGCGTTGATAGGTAGTTCATCATTCTACCCGATGAAGATGGTTTTGCGTACCAGTTAAAAATTATTTTATTGTTTTCCCTGTAGAGTCTCACGTCTAAATATGGTATGTTTCCATTTTTCTCTATTTCTAATGTAAATTGTAGTTTTTCGTGGTATGAATTCAAGATTTGGAGAATTATATTCTGGTAATTTTTATTAATAATCGCGAAGATATCGTCGACATATTTTGTTATGCATTTAATTTTTATATTTTGTTGTAATAAATCCTTCATCGATTGGTCCAGGAGGTCATCTAATATTATGTCCGCAATTGTAGAAGACAATGGGTTACCCATTAGCATACCAAACGTCTGGTTGTATAACTTCTTGTCATACATAAAATAATTGTTTTTGTTTAGGCAAAAGTCCAGAATTTCTAAAAATTTGTTCTTGGGGATTTTCGTATTTTTTTCAATTATTTCCCATTTTCCCATGATTGTCCGTATGGCTAGATATAGCGGAATATTTGTAAAAAGTGATACCACGTCAAAGGATACAAGAATTTCGTCATCATTTAGGTTTGTGTTTGCTAATCTTTGTTTTAGTTCGAAGGCATTTTTTATGTTGTATTTGTTGGATATTATATTTTTCAAAATGTGTCCAATATGTTTAGCTAACTTATAGCATGGTACATTGGTTGACGAAGAAATGGGGCGGAGAGGTAGACCAGGCTTGTGTGTTTTTGGGAGCCCGTATAATCTTGGCGCTTGTGCTGCTGGGCAATAGAGTTGAATTTTTTCTTTGAGCCAAGATTATACGGGCTCCCAAATTTCTCCCAAATAAAATAAAATAAAATAAAATAAAATAATATAAAATAAAATAAAAAAAATAAAATAAAAAAATATAAAGTAAAATAAAATAAAATAATATAATATAATATAAAATAAAATAAAATAAAATTAAATTAAATTAAATTAAATTAAATAAAATAAAATAAAATAAAATAAAATAAAATAAAATAAAATAAAATAAAATAAAATAAAATAAAATAAAATAAAATAAAATAAAATAAAATAAAATAAAGTAAAATAAAATAAAATAAAATAAAATAAAATAAAATAAAATAAAATAAAATAATATAATATAATATAAAATAAAATAAAAATAAAAATAAATTAAATTAAATTAAATTAAATAAAATAAAATAAAAAAAATAAAATAAAATAAAATAAAATAAAATAAAATAAAATAAAATAAAGTAAAATAAAATAAAATAGCATAAAATTAAATTAAATTAAATTAAATTAAATAAAATAAAATGAAATGAAATGAAATGAAATGAAATCGAATGTTATGAAATGAAATGAAATAAAAGAAAAGAAAAGAAAAGAAAAAGAAAAAAAAAAAATAAAATAAAATAAAATAAAATAAAATTAAATGGAAAATGAATGAAATGGAATGATATGAAATGAAATAAAAAAATCTCTTGTCTTCGTGGTCGTTTCGCTGCAAAATGTCCGCCGCTTAATGTCGCAAATGATCATTAATTGTCCGGTGTTTTGTGTTGGAAACTATTAAAACATAACAATAAATACATATAAAATTAATGAACACTAAAACAAAAATTTTATCAAAATAGTATCAAAATTAATAAAAAGCAAAAACTCTAAACAATAATATCAACAAAATAATAAAAAAACTAACAAAAATAAAGACGACAACAAATAATGAAGTAAATGAACACAAGTAACATTATAACATCAACATACACAACACCAACAAACATAAGCAGCATAAACTAGTTTTGCCGAGGTCTTCCAACAGCAACAACAACACCGCATCGCTGGGTTCCTAAGCTTTGCTTTTTGGCTAACCACGCGAGGAGCTTTCCTATGCTTCTCGCTGCACGTAAGTCATTGTTTTTTCGTGTCCGTCAACTCCACCATCCTCTCCAATCAGTTACGTCTGCGAGAGGGGTTGCACAGGGGGTTAATTTGTGCTGAGGCAAGGAATAACACTTGCTTCAATACATTTTGGCTATGTCCGAGTGTTTAATCTTTTTTGCGGGAGTAACTAATTACCATATTACCCTTATTTGCTCAAGACTTGCATTGTTCCTGAATGTCGGGGCATTTTCGCATAGACTTTTGCAATGTTCGTGGACTGAGAGCGAATTTCTTCTCGGTCTATGCATATTGTGCTCTTTATAGGCCTCAAATAATGGCACTATTTAAGTGAGACGTGCGATATATATGATAGGATGAAAATATTTTATCTCCTCAGTTCTCTTGGGCATCGGCGCAATGTTGGTTGCCAAAGCCTTTTGTATAGGCTCTACCATGGGAAGTGTTCAAGGGAGGTACATGGCCTGACGCTACCAGTTCGTATATTTCCTAGGTCTACTCGGGTAGCTTTTCAAGCCCATCCCTTTACCATTGCATCGGTGCCCAATAGATCCAAAATAATTTGTTTTTCAGTCGCACAGTAAGCGTGTTCCCCGGCAGTTTTGATCTGTGAAAGTTTAAAGCAATTCTTCATCGTCACTAACTTTCACCCGTCTTACGAATTAACGCAATGCTTTTACATTTAAATAGAGCATCCTCTAAGCGTTGGTTAAGTACAAAAAAAATATATGTATCTAGGTTTTGGGGAAGAACAGACAAGACTCAACAAAGTATGTTTGGCCCACTTACTCCACAAGATACTTACTCTCCACAAGGAAGAGTTGAGGTGAATCGGACGTTCTTCACAGCTCAAGTGCTTAACAGATCTGCCATTAAATGTTATATTTGCGTATTCATCTGCATTTCTACAAAGGTCTCACACTTGGAAGTTGTATATGACTTGTCGACTCCGTCGTTCTTTGCTGCTCTCAAGAGCTTCATCAGCACGCGCAGCAGGCCAAAAACAATTTTGTCTGATAACGCCACAAACTTTGTGGCCGCCAAGAATGGGCTACAAGAGTTGAAGCACTTATTCATGTCTCAGTCTCACATGGAAACAGTTCACCAACAGTACCTTGAAGACAGTATCGAATGGCGATTCCTTCCACCACGCTATCCTCACTTTTGTGGGTTGTGGGAGGCAGCAGTAAGGGCTGCGAAGGTTAATTTCTATCGAGTTGCAGGCATATCAATTTTAACTTTTGATGAGCTACGCACACTTGTTTGCCAGATTTATGTTATTATAAATACTCGACCTGTTCATACAATTTCAGAAAACCCAGATGATTTAGAAGTTCTTACTCCAGCGCATTTTTTGGTTGGTGCCCCGCTTACAAGCTTCATCGAGCCTGATGTGACGCATCTTGAAATTAATCACCTGAGTAGATGGCAGAGGGTTAGTGCCATGCAACAATCATTCCGGAAAAAATGGAGCGCGAACCATCTTACAATACTTCAAGAACGCAGCAAATGGAAATATTCAGTACCTAACATCTGAGTGGCTTCTATAGTGCTTCTCAAGGATGAAACTCTGCCGCCACTGAGGTGGCAACTTGGTCATGTGACGGATACGATTTGTGGCAATGATGGGGTGGTTCAGGTGGTGATCGTTCGACCTATCCATGGAATCACCAAACGTGCTGTAAGAAAGGTTGCTGCTCTCCCAACACAAAATTATGCTATTGAAATCCCATGTCTTCCAAAGGGGGGAGGATGTCCTGATAAGAGTTAAACATTGAACTTCTATTTTGTGCGCTCTCTTACACATTAAACATCTTCATGCATATGTGCTTTTTTTGTCTTTGTATATTGAGCAGCATTGTTTTGTACTTACTCATTTCACTCAAATATGTATTATTTTGAATGTTGTTTAGCTTCACTGCAATTAGTTTGAAATAAATTTGTCATTACATTTTTACAATTGAACGCGTTTGGTTTTTATTTTGCATCACGTCAAATTTAATTGTTCTTATTTAAATAGCGATATTAAAACAGATAATATATTGTTAACTAAAAATTTATGTGTTTATACTATATAAACTTCGTTCTGCTGCAGCTCTGCCTTAGAGTAAGCCTACCGTTTTATTTTTGAAATTGTTGGCGTGCGATTTCACAACATTTTTCGCTTCGGACACAATTCGCTTGCTAGAGCCAAATGAAGAAAACTACGTGAAGGTATTTCATAATTTAAAAAAGCGATTTGATAATAAATTTCTTAATTTTCAGTCCCACATTAAGGAAATCTATGGCTTAAAGGGAGTAGAGAGTGATTCTGCAGCTAGCTTGCGGGAGATGAGATGACAAGGTCAACGCTTACTTGCATGCCTTACAGACGATAGGATCAACCGACCAACTCGCAGAACTGATGTCTAAAAAACTTGATGTAAATTCGAAAATTAATTGGGAAATAGATTTACTTCATAGAGACCCAAATGGACATCTATAGCAACATTTTTTGAGAAGAGATGACGCATGCTTAAGAACTTGGAGGCAGTCGTTTCGATTCAAAAACCTTACAAAAGATCAGCTCAGTTCGTCCAGTCATTCCAGCATAGCTGTAATCGTCATGCGTTTGTTGCTTCAGGTCGAATATTCACATGCCAATTTTGTGAATGCAACGAACATACTATTTATAATTGCACTCAATTCATCAATCTTTCTCCAGCTTTGCGCTACCAAGAAGCAAAGAATCTTTTTTATGCCTTAACTGTTTGCACAAAGGGAACACCCTGAAAAAGTGTAAATCAGGTCATTGTCGCCATTGTCGCCATTCTCCATCTAAGCATCACTCGTTGCTTCATATGGCCTCGAGTTCGACACTTTCAGATGTAGTGAGTGTCGACAGCTCCCAATCAACCACATCAGCAAACATGCAATCATCGTTTTTCTCAACACTATCAAACAACACTATTTCCTTTGCGTTTCAAAGCGAAAAAAAACGTCGTTCTGCTTGTCGCAGAAATTATTCTAATAAAAAATCGTACAATATGTTTTTACACACCCGCTGATAAAAAAGGTTGTCTGCGCAAAACAGCTATATGTTTAAATAAATTATTAATTATTAGAATTATGAGTGGCATTCGTGGCGTAGAGGGTAGATTGCGTACGTGCCAGAGAACCCTAGTTCAATTCCCACCTAATACAAACATTTTTTTTTATTGAATAAATTTTTTCTGTTCGGTGGTCACCTCTCTACAGACAATGTCAAACCTCAGAGAATAAAAACAGCCATGAGAGCTTCTTGAGAACATAAGCCGTTTGGAGTCGGCATAAAACTTGTAGGTCCATTTTTCAATCATTTGTGTTCAAACATTTTCACAACACGCACAACACAAATGATCATTAAAAGGTCGGTCAAAGTCCTTTCAAGGGCTGAAATGGCCATTTCGGTTGTTTTTTAATTATTAGTACTTATATTATAAGATAAACTTCATATTTATATTTTATAAGATGTAATGGTTGAATCACCTTAACGTTATAGAAAAATAAAAGCGTAATGAAATAAGCAAAACAATGTCGGCATTTTCAAAAATGATTTTATTTATTTTTAGCTAGACGCGTTTTGGTATCAAAAATACCATCATCGCTAGTGTTCAAATTTCAACTCAATTTACAGTGTTAATATCAAATTAAGTACAATAAAAAGAAAAATACATAAGAATGATAGACATAATAAATAAGACAATTAGAAATCATTTAAACAGTTTAAACGTTAACTAAAGTAAACACTATTGAAGTGTGGAGTAGTATATATTAAAAGAGAAATGAAAAGAGAGAATGAATAAGTTTTGTTTTAATTATAAGATCGAAAAAAGGCTAGAGAATACGGGACCATTATCTCTGTTTGCCATGTAGCGTATTGTTATTATTTAAATGTATATGTATAGACTCTAGTATATTTGATCTATTTAATCTTTGTTCTCTTTTTACTAATTTAAAATTGTCTAAATCGATTTTATGTTTGTTATTTAGTATATGTTCCGCTAAGCCGCTCTTAAAAGGTTCAATCTTCTTGATATACTGTATGTGTTCCTTTCCCCGTACTCGCAATTCACGCCTCGTTTGACCAACATACACCGCATCGCAATCGTTTGTGCCGCATTTAGCTATGTATACTCTAGGTTGTTCGATTGATGGTATTTTGTCTTTAGTGCTATGTAACATAGTTCCGATTTTATAATTACTGCTGGGTGAAAATTTGATATTTGTTTTATTGAAACATTCCTGTAGTTTGTTGAAAACCGACGGACAAAAATTTAAAGATACTCTCTTCGGTTTATCTCTTCACGGCAATAGTGAGTTGCAATCTTTTATCAGAGTATTTCGGTTTTTTCAACAGTTTTTCAATAGCCATTTATATCAGCAATGTTTATTATGTATGATAAATCTTTTTGATAATTTTCTGGAGTTAGCGAGACATTACACTGCATTGACATTAAGCATTGAAAACAGATAACAGATATGCTAAGATACCATAGAAACAGATAAACAGATTAACAATACGTTAAACATAGATAATGGTCCCGTATTCTCTAGCCTTTTTTCGCTCTTATAATTAATACAAAACTTATTCATTCTCTCTTTTCATTTCCCTTTTAATATATATTACTCCACACTTCAATAGTGTTTACTTTAATTAACGTTTAAACTGTATACTTGATTTCGAATTGTTTTTATTATGTTTGTCATTCTGATGTATTTTTTTTTTATTGTACTTAATATGATATTAACACTGTAAATTAAGTTGAAATTTGAACGCTACCGATGATGGTCGTTTTGATACTGAAACGCGTCTAGCTAAAAATAAATAAAATAATTTTTGAAAAAGCCGACATTGTGTTGTTTATTTCATAACGATTTTATTATTGTATAACGTTAAGTTGATTCAACCATTAAATCTTATAAAATAATCGTTGTATAGTACTCCAGCAATACAATTTAAAATTTATTGATACATATTTATAGTTTAACTTAACTCAACTTAACTTCTTTTAGAAATTTGTTTACCTATTTGTATACGAGGGGTGCCTTTTATATTTCGGGATTAGAGAACAAAAACAAATATTAATCATCGAAAATCACTTTATTGTTTTTCAAAATATTCTCCATTAAGATCTATACACTTTTGCATGCGTTTGAACCAATTGTCGAAGCACTTTTGCCACTCTGATTGAGGTATCTCCAAAACATGCATTCTGAATGCCGCAACCGCTTCTTCGGACGTCGAAAATCGTTGTCCACGCAGTTTATTCTTCACGGTTGGGAATAAAAAGAAGTCATTCGGTGCCAAGTCAGGACTATACGGCGGATGACCCATCAAATCGATGTTTTGGGTGCTCAAAAATGCAGTTGTTTGAGCCGATGTGTGAGAGCTCGCATTGTCGAGGTGAAGAGTGATCCGTCTTCGGCGGTTGGTTTTCCTGATTTCTTGGAAGACAACTGGCAAACAAATGGTTGTGTACCACTCAGAGTTGACTGTTCTGCGTTGTTCTAGTGGTACGGTTGCGACATGTCCATATTTTCCGAAAAAACAGGCGACCATTTGCTTGGAAGTGCTTCGTGCGCGAACAACTTTTGTTGGATTTGGCTCATCTTGAAACACCCATACAGTCGACTGCTGTTTACTTTCGGGCTCATACGCGTAAATCCACGATTCATCACCTGTCACGATGTCATAGACGTGTTTCGAAGCACCGCGATCGTATTTTTTGAGCATTTCCTTCGACCAATCGACACGAGCCTTTTTTTGAGCGATTGACAAATTGTGTGGGATCCAACGCGAACAAATTTTTTTGACAGTCAAATGTTTATGCAATATTGAATGTATGCTGGTCCCACTTATGCCTAAGGTTGCCTCAATCTCACGATAGGTAACATGACGATCTTGCAATATCAGTTCGCGCACAGCATCAATGGTTTTCGGAACAACAGCTGATTTCGGACGACCTTCACGAAATTCGTCTTGGAGTGAACTACGACCACGATTGAATTCACCATACCATCGATAAACACTGGTCCTTGATAGAGCTTCATCGCCAAAAATTGAATTAAGTTCATCCATGCACTGTTGCTGTGTTAATTCACGTCGAAAGTTGTAAAAAATAATCGCACGAAAATGTTCACGATTTAATTCCATTTTTAGACCGAGATGAATCTTTTAAGTTACTATAAACAACACAAATAGCGCTCGTATGTCAAAACGTTCTGAGTACGTATAAGCCAACAAATGTCAAACTTTGCGATAGAGCTTTCAGTTGACAGATTGCAACACCAGGGTTGCCAAATCCCGAAATATAAAAGGCACCCTACGTATATGTATTAACCGCAAAAGTAATATGTTGTTACATGGTAAGGTTAGGTTAATCCGGCCGCCACCTGGCGGACGCTCACATAGACCATTCTGCTCCTTAATGGTACCGTGTGAAAGCAGCCTGTAAGGAGTTAGTTAAAGTCGGTAAAGATTTGCGTTGAATTCGCGAACCTAAGGAGGGTTTCTGTAGAAATTTTGGCTGCATGTTGTAGTGACAGAAACGTCGGTGAACCTAAGTGTTTTAGTTTCGATTTAAGAAAAAATCTTCGAAAAAATATATACATATATATCTAATCACACAAATATACTTATATTACAAGATAAACTACATATTTATAGTTTAACTTAACTCAACTTAACTTTTTTTAGAAATTTGTTTAACTATTTGTATATATTAACCGCAAAATGAATATGTTGTTACATGGTAAGATTAGGTTAATCCGGCCGCCACCTGGCGGACGCTCACATAGACCATTCTGGTCCTTAATGGTACCGTGTGTAAGGAGCTTGTAAGGATTTAGTTAAAGTCGGTAAAGATTTGCGTTGAATTCGCGAATCTAAGGAGGGTTTCTGTAAAAATTTGGCTACATGTTGTAGTGACGAAAGCGTCAGTGAGCCTAAGTATTTTAGTTTCGATCTAAGTAGAGCGGGGAAGGTGCAAAGTAGGTGTTCCAGGATCTCAGCCGTGCCTGGTTTCTTGCACTTCCTACAGTTGTCATTCGTTGTAATGCCTATCTTCTTCGCGTGAGCTGCCGCCATTGAGTGACCACTGAGGATACCCACCAGTGTCTTGCATTCTCTGCGTGGCCGTACCAGGATGAACAGAGTCCATTTTTTGCATCGTGTATCACACATGATTTTTGATATTCTCTCCATCTACGACTCACTGCTTTTGCGGCCCAATCTTCGAGGTTTCTGTACAGTTCTTGTGGTGGGATTAGTACATGTTGTGTGGACTCTGATCCCAGCCCACCGCCCTTCTTTGCTAGTCTATCCACCTTTTCATTTCCATCAATGTCCCGGTGGCTTGGGACCCAGTAGATGTACACTGTCTTTGAAGAGCATCTAGTGCTTCCCTGCTTGCCAGCGCATTTGTGGATCTGATGGTAGCGGAGTACATGAATTTGATCGCCGCTTGGCTGTCTAAAAAGATGTTAATATTGGAGTGTTGTGTGTTAATGTTAAGGGCAGTATCCGCGGCCTTCCTTATGGCAAACACTTCTGGAAGATGCTGCAGTGGTCCGATAGTTAATACGGCTGACTCATCTCTGGTTCTGCACAGTAAACTTCCGGTCCAACTCCCGTACGCAGCTTAGAGCCGTCAGTGAATGTGTTGACCGCCCACTGTGCTTGTTCTATGCCGTAGCACCAGTCGTTCGGTCCTGGGCATATTGATAATGTTGAGTCTATTATTGTGAGAGGTATCATGAAGTTTTGCTTGTATGTCTAGAGACATACAGAGAGTCATCACATTGAATTATTTCTAGCGCTTTCGTTGGAGTTGACTTTAGCGCCCTTGGTATGCAGATCGCTGCTTGCCGCTGTGTTTTCTCCAGGTGTCTGAGGTATGTTGACTTTTCCACCGCCGACCACCACACGATAGTTCCGTAGAGTAGAATTGGACGAACTACCGTTACGTAGATTCAATGCATCAGAGGGTGAGAGATCCCAAATGCTGCCCAGCATCTTCTTAGACGCGTATAGCGCATTGGTGGCTTTCTTCACTCTCTCGTTTACAATAATTCTCTATGATAGTTTGCTGTCCAGGACGACTCCTAAATACTTCGTGTGGCTTTTCGGGGTGAGGTGTATATTGTTTATTTTCAGTGGTATCCACGGCAGTATGTATCTTGTACCTTTTCGTGAATAGAACCAGATCTGTTTTCCCGGCGTTGATGCTAAGGCCGCCTGAGCTAGTCCATCTGAGCAACTTCCTGAGTGTGCTCTCTATTATTGAACTTATTGTTGTTAGACATTTCCCCACTATAAACATGCTTAGATCATCTGCATAAGCTATTATCTCAGAGCTCAGAAGCTCTTCCTTCGAAGTTTTTGAGTAGTTCATTAATGACTAAAATAAAATAAAATAAAGTAAAATAAAATAAAATAAAATAAAATAAAATAAAATAAAATAAAATAAAATTAAATTAAATTACATTAAATTAAATTAAATTAAATAAAATAAAATAAAGTAAAATAAAATAAAATAAAATAGAATAAAATTAAATTAAATTAAATAAAATGAAATGAAATGAAATGAAATGAAATGAAATGAAATGAAATGAAATGAAATGAAATCGAATGATATGAAATGAAATGAAATAAAAGAAAAGAAAAGAAAAGAAAAGAAAAGAAAAGAAAAGAAAAGAAAAGAAAAGAAAAGAAAAGAAAAGAAAAGAAAAGAAAAGAAAAGAAAAGAAAAGAAAAGAAAAGAAAAGAAAAGAAAATAAGATAAAATAAAATAAAATAAAATAAAATGGAAAATGAATGAAATCGAATGAAATGAAATGAAATAAAAAAATCTCTTGTCTTCGTGTTCGTTTCGCTGCAAAATGTCCGCAGCTTAACCTTCATGTGCTCGGGATAGTAAACTTACGTGCGCGGTCGAAAGTCTACATTTGTAGCAACCATGTATTTGTATGAAAATCCATGTCAACGTGGAGAAAAAAACACTTGTACATTCTTGTTAACACATTTAAATATATTTATTGAAGAAAGATTTTTTTTTTAAGTATAACACTGGGAAAAAAATTAATTTTTAATTGAAGAACAGCATTCACCTAAAGTATATGTGGCGGCATGTGCATCGCAGACTGCTTTCTTACACCAACTGCATATCTTGCGTGTAGTTTTACGTGTTCCAATTTTACAATATTGACAACGGACTGGGTGCTTGGGCTGTTCGTCGCTGGAAATATCAGGTAAGCCATTGGAAATAGTGGCCGAAAAAGAAGCAGAATGACTACACCCACCGAGTGCCGTTTCGATAGCCAGTCGTGTTTGAGCGCAGCCTAATACTCTTGCATTTTTAGAGCGCTGTTCAATGCTGGCATGAAAAGCTGCTTTGCCAGGCTTCGCAGGAACTTCCGCCGTTTGTCCGTTTGCTGGATGTAGGCATTGTTTTGCGAATATATGATAAATGCGGCTAGAGCGCATATATATAGCATGTTATAGAACATTGCCAAAGGCCAGCGCAAAGTTTTGCGTTTGGTCGAGTAAGCAGAAAGCATTTTATCCATCGCATCGACGCCTCCTTTGGTTGCGTTGTAGTCCAGGATATATTGTGGTTTATTTTTATTTTTGGGAGAAACAGCATTTGTCAGCGGCGTACTAGATAGAAGTATAACTGCTTTTCCCTTCTTTGGTACATAGGACACAACGCAAATTTTGATTCAAGAAAACCAAAGACTGTTGATTGTTCTTCTCGCTTGCGGTCTGCTTTCATCTCTTTTGGCACAAATGTCTTGTTTTGACGAACAGTACCAAGAAGAGCAAGACCTTTGGATATCAAACTCCTTCCCAAATTTAATGATGTAAAAAAATTGTCACAGACAATGGTTCTTCCGGTGTTCTCCCAATGGTAGACTAGTTTCTGGACGACACTCTCTCCTACATTAACTGCTCGACTTGCATTTGAGCTTTTTCCTGTATATATTTCGCTGTTGAGAGGATAGAAGGACTTTGCATCGCATGCGAACCACACTTTAATTCCATACTTTGCTGGCTTAGATGGGATATACTGCGTAAATCTAGTTCTTCCGCGATATGCAAATAGTTGTTCGTCCACTGTTATCTCTCCCGATGGAGTATAGTGCTTACGAAGATTGACGTTCATTTGACTCCATAATTCAGTTATTGGAGCAGCCTTGTCATTAACCAGTCGAGCAGCTCTAGTACGCTGACTGTCAGACCGAATAAACCGTAAAATTTCCTTAAAGCGAGATTTTGGCATTGTTGCACTGTAATAACAAACTGCTTCATTGCTCCATAATACATCTATATCCTCATCGTTTGATTTGTTTACGCCTGCTAAAATTAGAAGCCCAACGAACGCTCTAAGTTCAATATTTGTCACCTTAATCCACACCCTCTCCTTTGCGGTGGGATTTTCTTCATTCCATTTTCGAAATGTTTTCTGCGCTTTATCGTTTGTATCCATCAGAACTTGTTCGAGCATCGATTGTGTGAATATGAGATCAAATACGGCGGACTCAATGAGTCCTTTAGTAGCTCGAGATGGGCCAACAGCGTTGTCTCGAAACAAATTATGAGCACTCATGCGAACTGCTGTATTAGGCAGATTGGTAAGCCAGACAGTATGATCTTTTGCCACTAATATACCAGGACGCTGCTCAATATTTACCTCTTCCTCAACATCCAAATCGTCGCCAAAATCTTCTTCGAAAAATTCACCTTCTTTCTGCTCATCGTCTCGAATATCGTCTTCTTCAAGATTTATTTCGTTTTCAGCATCAGACTCTTCCGGATTGATGGATTGATTGATTATTAGGTTTGTTGCAGCAGCAGAAACATTGCTTGAACTTGTGTGATGATCAGGTGGAACATAGTCGTTATTTGAATCTTCGTCAAAGCATAGCCCCTCCTCTTCTTCTTCATCAAGCTCTCTCAATTCATTTTCTATATGTTGCTGCATCTCTTCGTACGTAAGCCTTAATTTGAATTTTTTTTTCTATAACATCCTTTCAAAAATTTAAAACTCGCACTTACCGTTTAACGACTCGGCGCGGCTGATTTGAAGCACGCCCAGACATGCTTAGCGATGTATTTAAAAAAAAAAATCACAAATAGAAAGAACAGTTTCCAACTCGCTATTACAGAGTAAACTATTTTCATAAAATTGCACAACCGAACTGAACACACAGCACAATGAACTACAGTCGAAACTGTTTTCTGCACTGCGCTTTCCTTATAAAAGCATAAAATGTAACAAAACTAAACACAAAAGCACACACACACACACCCACAAACATGCGTAAGAAATCAACTAATAACAAAAATGGCAAAAGGACATGTTTCAGCATGTTAAAATCTAAACATCTTGAATTGAGTAAACTATTGATGTGCGTTTCCATACATTTTCTATGGTGTCTACATTTGTAGACAACCGGCCAGGAGAAGATCATTTTGAAAAGTGGGGTCCAGTGGTCTCGTTTATAATTTTTTTTGTATCGTTAGTAGCTTAAACTGCTTAGAATACATTTTTAGGAAGCTACTGAAAACCTCAAAAGCTTTTGTTGTAGACATTTTTTTTTTATTGAACTTTTTTGGCAAAAATGCTACAAATGTAGACTACCGAGCACATGAAGGTTAATGTCGCAAATGATCATTAATTGTCCGGTGTTTTGTGTTGGAAACTATTAAAACATAACAATAAATACATATAAAATTAATGAACACTAAAACAAAAATTTTATCAAAATAGTATCAAAATTAATAAAAAGCAAAAACTCTAAACAATAATATCAACAAAATGATAATAAAACTAACAAAAATAAAGTCGACAACAAATAATGAAGTAAATGAACACAAGTAACATTATAACATCAACATACACAACACCAACAAACATAAGTAGCATAAACTAGTTTTGCCGAGGTCTTCCAACAGCAACAACAACACCTCATCGCTGGGTTCCTAAGCTTTGCTTTTTGGCTAACCACGCGAGGAGCTTTCCTATGCTTCTCGCTGCACGTAAGTCATTGTTTTTTCGTGTCCGTCAACTCCACCATCCTCTCCAATCAGTTACGTCTGCGAGAGGGGTTGCACAGGGGGTTAATTTGTGCTGAGGCAAGGAATAACACTTGCTTCAATACATTTTGGCTATGTCCGAGTGTTTAATCTTTTTTGCGGGAGTAACTAATTACCATATTACCCTTATTTGCTCAAGACTTTCATTGTTCCTGAATGTCGGGGCATTTTCGCATAGACTTTTGCAATGTTCGTGGACTGAGAGCGAATTTCTTCTCGGTCTATGCATATTGTGCTCTTTATAGGCCTCAAATAATGGCACTATTTAAGTGAGACGTGCGATATATATGATAGGATGAAAATATTTTATCTCCTCAGTTCTCTTGGGCATCGGCGCAATGTTGGTTGCCAAAGCCTTTTGTATAGGCTCTACTATGGGAAGTGTTCAAGGGAGGTACATGGCCTGACGCTACCAGTTCGTATATTTCCTAGGTCTACTCGGGTAGCTTTTCAAGCCCATCCCTTTACCATTGCATCGGTGCCCAATAGATCCAAAATAATTTGTTTTTCAGTCGCACAGTAAGATTGTGGAATAATCTCCCTGTGAGCGTGTTCCCCGGCAGTTTTGATCTGTGAAAGTTTAAAGCAATTCTTCATCGTCACTAACTTTCACCCGTCTTACGAATTAACGCAATGCTTTCACATTTAAATAGAGCACCCTCTAAGCGTTGGTTAAGTACAAAAAAAAAAAATATATGTATCTAGGTTTTGGAGAAGAACAGACAAGACTCAACAAAGTATGTTTGGCCCACTTACTCCACAAGATACTTACTCTCCACAAGGAAGAGTTGAGGTGAATCGGACGTTCTTCACAACTCAAGTGCGTAACAGATCTGCCATTAAATGTTATATTTGCGTATTCATCTGCATTTCTACAAAGGTCTCACACTTGGAAGTTGTATATGACTTGTCGACTCCGTCGTTCTTTGCTGCTCTCAAGAGCTTTATCAGCACGCGCGGCAGGCCAAAAACAATTTTGTCTGATAACGCCACAAACTTTGTGGCTGCCAAGAATGGGCTACAAGAGTTGAAGCACTTATTCATGTCTCAGTCTCACATGGAAACAGTTCACCAACAGAACCTTGGAGACAGTATCGAATGGTGATTCCTTCCACCACGCTATCCTCACTTTTGTGGGTTGTGGGAGGCAGCAGTAAGGGCTGCGAAGGTTAATTTCTATCGAGTTGCAGGCATATCAATTTTAACTTTTGATGAGCTACGCAAACTTGTTTGCCAGATTTCTGTTATTATAAATTCTCGACCTGTTCATACAATTTCAGAAAACCCAGATGATTTAGAAGTTCTTACTCCAGCGCATTTTTTGGTTGGTGCCCCGCTTACAAGCTTCATCGAGCCTGATGTGACGCATCTTGAAATTAATCACCTGAGTAGATGGCAGAGGGTTAGTGCCATGCAACAATCATTCCGGAAAAAATGGAGCGCGAACCATCTTACAATATTTCAAGAACGCAGCAAATGGAAATATTCAGTACCTAACATCTGAGTGGCTTCTATAGTGCTGCTCAAGGACGAAACTCTGCCGCCACTGAGGTGGCAACTTGGTCATGTGACGGATACGATTTGTGGCAATGATGGGGTGGTTCAGGCGGTGATCGTTCGACCTATCCATGGAATCACCAAACGTGCTGTAAGAAAGGTTGCTGCTCTCCCAACACAAAATTATGCTATTGAAATCCCATGTCTTCCAAAGGGGGGAGGATGTCCTGATAAGAGTTAAACATTGAACTTCTATTTTGTGCGCTCTCTTACACATTAAACATATTCATGCATATGTGCTTTTTTTTGTCTTTGTATATTGAGCAGCATTGTTTTGTACTTAGTCATTTCACTCAAATATGTATTATTTTGAATGTTGTTTAGCTTCACTGCAATTAGTTTGAAATAGATTTGTCATTACCTTTTTCAATTGAACGCGTTTGGTTTTTATTTTGCATCACGTCAAATTTAATTGTTCTTAAATAAATAGTGATATTAAAACAGATAATATATTGTTAACTAAAAATATATGTGTTTTTACTATATAAACTTCGTTCTGCTGCAGCTCTGCCTTTTACCGTTTATTTTTGAAATCGTTGGCGTGCGATTTCCCAACATTTTTCGCTTCGGACACAATTCGCTTGCTAGAGCCAAATGAAGAAAACTACGTGAAGGTATTTCATAGTTTAAAAAAGCGATTTGATAATAAATTTCTTAATTTTCAGTCCCACATTAAGGAAATCTTTGGCTTAAAGGGAGTAGAGAGTGATTCTGCAGCTAGCTTGCGGGAGATGAGATGACAAGGTCAACGCTTACTTGCATGCCTTACAGACGATAGGATCAACCGACCAACTCGCAGAACTCATGTCTAAAAAACTTGATGTAAATTCGCAAATTAATTGGGAAATAGATTTACTTCATAGAGACCCAAATGGACATCTATAGCAACATTTTTTGAGAAGAGATGACGCATGCTTAAGAACTTGGAGGCAGTCGTTTCGATTCAAAAACCTTACAAAAGATCAGCTCAGTTCGTCCAGTCATTCCAGCATAGCTGTAAGCGTCATGCGTTTGTTGCTTCAGGTCGAATATTCACATGCCAATTTTGTGAATGCAACGAGCATACTATTTATAATTGCACTCAATTCATCAATCTTTCTCCAGCTTTGCGCTACCAAGAAGCAAAGAATCTTTTTTTATGCCTTAACTGTTTGCACAAAGGGAACACCCTGAAAAAGTGTAAATCAGGTCATTGTCGCCATTGTCGCCATTCTCCATCTAAGCATCACTCGTTGCTTCATATGGCCTCGAGTTCGACACTTTCAGATGTAGTGAGTGTCGACAGCTCCCAATCAACCACATCAGCAAACATGCAATCATCGTTTTTCTCAACACTATCAAACAACACTATTTCCTTTGCGTTTCAAAGCGACAAAAAACGTCGTTCTGCTTGTCGCAGAAATTATTCTAATAAAAAATTGTACAATATGTTTTAACACACTGATAAAAAAGGTTGTCTGCGCAAAACAGCTATATGTTTATATAAATTAATAATTATTAGAATTATGAGTGGCATTCGTGGCGTAGAGGGTAGATTGCGTACGTGCCAGAGAACCCTAGTTCAATTCCCACCTAATACAAACATTTTTTTTGATTGAATAAATTTTTTCTGTTCGGTCGTCACCTCTCTACAGACAATGTCAAACCTCAGAGAATAAAAACTGCCATGAGAGCTTCTTGAGAACATAAGCCGTTTGGAGTCGGCATAAAACTTGTAGGTCCATTTTTCAATCATTTGTGTTCAAACATTTTCACAACACGCACAACACAAATGATCATAAAAAGCTGGCCATTTCGTTTGTTTTTTAATTATTAGTACTTATATTATAAGATAAACTTCATATTTATATTTTATAAGATGTAATGGTTGAATCACCTTAACGTTATAGAAAAATAAAAGCGTAATGAAATAAGCAAAACAATGTCGGCTTTTTCAAAAATAATTTTATTTATTTTTAGCTAGACGCGTTTCGGTATCAAAAATACCATCATCGCTAGTGTTCAAATTTCAACTCAATTTACAGTGTTAATATCGAATTAAGTACAATAAAAAGAAAAATACCTAAGAATGATAGACATAATAAATAAGACAATTAGAAATCAAGTAAACAGTTTAAAAGTTAACTAAAGGAAACACTATTGAAGTGTGGAGTAGTATATATTAAAAGAGAAATGAAAAGAGAGAATGAATAAGTTTTGTTTTAATTATAAGATCGAAAAAAGGCTAGAGAATACGGGACCATTATCTCTGTTTAACGTATTGTTAATCTGTTTATCTGTTTCTATGCTATCTTAGCATATCTGTTATCTGTTTTCAATGCTTAATGTCAATGCAATGTAATGTCCCGCTAACTCCAGAAAATTGTCATTCTGATGTATTTTTTTTTCATTGTACTTAATATGATATTAACACTGTAAATTAAGTTGAAATTTGAACGCTACCGATGATGGTATTTTTGATACTGAAACGCGTCTAGCTAAAAATAAATAAAATAATTTTTGAAAAAGCCGACATTGTTTTGTTTATTTCATAAAGCTTTTATTTTTGTATAACGTTAAGTTGATTCAACCATTAAATCTTATAAAATAATCGTTGTATAGTACTCCAGCAATAAAATTTAAAATTTATTGATACATATTTATAGTTTAACTTAACTCAACTTAACTTCTTTTAGAAATTTGTTTACCTATTTGTATATATGTATTAACCGCAAAAGTAATATGTTGTTACATGGTAAGGTTAGGTTAATCCGGCCGCCACCTGGCGGACGCTCACATAGACCATTCTGCTCCTTAATGGTACCGTGTGAAAGCAGCCTGTAAGGAGTTAGTTAAAGTTGGTAAAGATTTGCGTTGAATTCGCGAACCTAAGGAGGGTTTCTGTAGAAATTTTGGCTGCATGTTGTAGTGACAGAAACGTCGGTGAACCTTAGTGTTTTAGTTTCGATTTAAGAAAAAATCTTCGAAAAAATATATACATATATATCTAATCACACAAATATACTTATATTACAAGATAAACTACATATTTATAGTTTAACTTAACTCAACTTAACTTTTTTTAGAAATTTGTTTAACTATTTGTATATATTAACCGCAAAATGAATATGTTGTTACATGGTAAGATTAGGTTAATCCGGCCGCCACCTGGCGGACGCTCACATAGACCATTCTGGTCCTTAATGGTACCGTGTGTAAGGAGCTTGTAAGGATTTAGTTAAAGTCGGTAAAGATTTGCGTTGAATTCGCGAATCTAAGGAGGGTTTCTGTAGAAATTTGGCTACATGTTGTAGTGACGAAAGCGTCAGTGAGCCTAAGTATTTTAGGTATTTTAGGTATTTTAGGGATTTTAGGGCTGAGTAGGTGTTCCAGGATCTCAGCCGTGCCTGGTTTCTTGCACTTCCTACAGTTGTCATTCGTTGTAATGCCTATCTTCTTCGCGTGAGCTGCCGCCATTGAGACCCAGTAGATGTACACTGTCTTTGAAGAGCATCAAGTGCTTCCCTGCTTGCCAGCGCATTTGTGGATCTGATGGTAGCGGAGTACATGAATTTGATCGCCGCTTGGCTGTCTACAAAGATGTTAATATTGGAGTGTTGTGTGTTTATGTTAAGGGCAGTCTCCGCGGCCTTCCTTATGGCAAACACTTCTGGAAGATGCTGCAGTGGTCCGATAGTTAATACGGCTGACTCATCTCTGGTTCTGCACAGTAAACTGCCGGTCCAACTCCCGTACGCAGCTTAGAGCCGTCAGTGAATGTGTTGACCGCCCAGTGTGCTTGTTCTATGCCGTAGCACCAGTCGTTCGGTCCTGGGCATATTGATAATGTTGAGTCTATTTTTGTGAGAGGTATCATGAAGGCTGTGCTACTGTATAAATCCTTGCTGATGTACAGTGCCCAAACCTTTGTTTGTGGATGTCATTTGCCATCGTAAGGTGCTGTGCAGTTTTCCCGGCTATAAGTTTTGCTTGTTGTCTAGAGACAGAGAGTCATCACATTGAATTATTTCTAGCGCTTTCGTTGGAATTGTATTTAGCGCCCTTGCTATGCAGATCGCTGCTTGCCGCTGTGTTTTCTCCATGTGTCTGAGGTATGTTGACTTTTCCACCGCCGACCACCACACGATAATTCCGTAGAGTAGAATTGGACGAACTACCATTACGTAGATTCAATGCATCAGAGGGTGAGAGATCCCAAATGCTGCCCAGCATCTTCTTAGACGCGTATAGCGCATTGGTGGCTTTCTTCACTCTCTCGTTTACAATAATTCTCTATGATAGTTTGCTGCCCAGGACGACTCCTAAATACTTCGTGTGGCTTTTCGGGGTGAGGTGTATATTGTTTATTTTCAGTGGTATCCACGGCAGTATGTATCTTGTACCTTTTCGTGAATAGAACCAGATCTGTTTTCCCGGCGTTGATGCTAAGGCCGCCCGAGCTAGTCCATCTGAGCAACTCCCTGAGTGTGCTCTCCATTATTGAACTTATTGTTGTTAGACATTTCCCCACTATAAACATGCTTAGATCATCTGCATAAGCTATTATCTCAGAGCTCAGAAGCTCTACCTTCGAAGTTTTTGAGTAGTTCATTAATGACTAAAATAAAATAAAATAAAATAAAATAAGGTAAAATAAAATAAAATAAAATAAAATAAAATAAAATAAAATAAAATAATATAATATAATATAAAATAAAATAAAATTAAATTAAATTACTTTAAAGTAAATTAAATTAAATTAAATAAAATAAAATAAAATAAAATAAAGTAAAATAAAATAAAATAAAATAAAATAGAATAAAATTAAATTAAATTAAATAAAATGAAATGAAATGAAATGCAATGAAAAGAAATGAAATGAAATAAAAGAAAAGAAAAGAAAAGAAAAGAAAAGAAAAGAAAAGAAAAGAAAAGAAAAGAAAAGAAAAAAGATAATATTATTAAAGATAATAAAATAAAATAAGATAAAATAATATAAAATGGAAAATGAATGAAATCGAATGAAATGAAATGAAACAAAAAATCTCTTGTCTTCGTTTCGCTGCAAAATGTCCGCCGCTTAATGTCGCAAATGATCATTAATTGTCCGGTGTTTTGTGTTGGCAACTATTAAAACATAACAATAAATACATATAAAATTAATGAACACTAAAACAAAAATTTTATCAAAATAGTATCAAAATTAATAAAAAGCAAAAACTCTAAACAATAATATCAACAAAATAATAATAAAACTAACAAAAATAAAGTCGACAACAAATAATGAAGTAAATTAACACAAGTAACATTATAACATCAACATACACAACACCAACAAACATAAGTAGCATAAACTAGTTTTGCCGAGGTCTTCCAACAGCAACAACAACACCGCATCGCTGGGTTCCTAAGCTTTACTTTTTGGCTAACCACGCGAGGAGCTTTCCTATGCTTCTCGCTGCACGTAAGTCATTGTTTTTTCGTGTCCGTCAACTCCACCATCCTCTCCAATCAGTTACGTCTGCGAGAGGGGTTGCACAGGGGGTTAATTTGTGCTGAGGCAAGGAATAACACTTGCTTCAATACATTTTGGCTATGTCCGAGTGTTTAATTTTTTTTGCGGGAGTAACTAATTACCATATTACCCTTATTTGCTCAAGACTTGCATTGTTCCTGAATGTCGGGGCATTTTCGCATAGACTTTTGCAATGTTCGTGGACTGAGAGCGAATTTCTTCTCGGTCTATGCATATTGTGCTCTTTATAGGCCTCAAATAATGGCACTATTTAAGTGAGACGTGCGATATGTATGATAGGATGAACATATTTTATCTCCTCAGTTCTCTTGGGCATCGGCGCAATGTTGGTTGCCAAAGCCTTTTGTATAGGCTCTACCATGGGAAGTGTTCAAGGGAGGTACATGGCCTGACGCTACCAGTTCGTATATTTCCTAGGTCTACTCGGGTAGCTTTTCAAGCCCATCCCTTTACCATTGCATCGGTGCCCAATAGATCCAAAATAATTTGTTTTTCAGTCGCACAGTAAGATTGTGGAATAATCTCCCTGTGAGCGTGTTCCCCAGCAGTTTTGATCTGTGAAAGTTTAAAGCAATTCTTCATCGTCACTAACTTTCACCCGTCTTACGAATTAACGCAATGCTTTCACATTTAAATAGAGCATCCTCTAAGCGTTGGTTAAGTACAAAAAAAAAATATATGTATCTAGGTTTTGGGGAAGAACAGACAAGACTCAACAAAGTATGTTTGGCCCACTTACTCCACAAGATACTTACTCTCCACAAGGAAGAGTTGAGGTGAATCGGACGTTCTTCACAGCTCAAGTGCGTAACAGATCTGCCATTAAATGTTATATTTGCGTATTCATCTGCATTTCTACAAAGGTCTCACACTTGGAAGTTGTATATGACTTGTCGACTCCGTCGTTCTTTGCTGCTCTCAAGAGCTTCATCAGCACGCGCGGCAGGCCAAAAACAATTTTGTCTGATAACGCCACAAACTTTGTGGCCGCCAAGAATGGGCTACAAGAGTTGAAGCACTTATTCATGTCTCAGTCTCACATGGAAACAGTTCACCAACAGTACCTTGAAGACAGTATCGAATGGCGATTCCTTCCACCACGCTATCCTCACTTTTGTGGGTTGTGGGAGATAGCAGTAAGGGCTGCGAAGGTTAATTTCTATCGAGTTGCAGGCATATCAATTTTAACTTTTGATGAGCTACGCAAACTTGTTTGCCAGATTTCTGTTATTATAAATTCTCGACCTGTTCATACAATTTCAGAAAACCCAGATGATTTAGAAGTTCTTACTCCAGCGCATTTTTTGGTTGGTGCCCCGCTTACAAGCTTCATCGAGCCTGATGTGACGCATCTTGAAATTAATCACCTGAGTAGATGGCAGAGGGTTAGTGCCATGCAACAATCATTCCGGAAAAAATGGAGCGCGAACCATCTTACAATACTTCAAGAACGCAGCAAATGGAAATATTCAGTACCTAACATCTGAGTGGCTTCTATAGTGCTGCTCAAGGACGAAACTCTGCCGCCACTGAGGTGGCAACTTGGTCATGTGACGGATACGATTTGTGGCAATGATGGGGTGGTTCAGGCGGTGATCGTTCGACCTATCCATGGAATCACCAAACGTGCTGTAAGAAAGGATGCTGCTCTCCCAACACAAAATTATGCTATTGAAATCCCATGTCTTCCAAAGGGGGAGGATGTCCTGATAAGAGTTAAACATTGAACTTCTATTTTGTGCGCTCTCTTACACATTAAACATATTCATGCATATGTGCTTTTTTTTTGTCTTTGTATATTGAGCAGCATTGTTTTGTACTTACTCATTTCACTCAAATATGTATTATTTTGAATGTTGTTTAGCTTCACTGCAATTAGTTTGAAATAGATTTGTCATTACCTTTATACAATTGAACGCGTTTGGTTTTTATTTTGCATCACGTCAAATTTAATTGTTCTTATTTAAATAGCGATATTAAAACAGATAATATATTGTTAACTAAAAATATATGTGTTTTTACTATATAAACTTCGTTCTGCTGCAGCTCTGCCTTTTACCGTTTATTTTTGAAATCGTTGGCGTGCGATTTCACAACATTTTTCGCTTCGGACACAATTCGCTTGCTAGAGCCAAATGAAGAAAACTACGTGAAGGTATTTCATAATTTAAAAAAGCGATTTGATAATAAATTTCTTAATTTTCAGTCCCACATTAAGGAAATCTATGGCTTAAAGGGAGTAGAGAGTGATTCTGCAGCTAGCTTGCGGGAGATGAGATGACAAGGTCAACGCTTACTTGCATGCCTTACAGACGATAGGATCAACCGACCAACTCGCAGAACTCATGTCTAGAAAACTTGATGTAAATTCGCAAATTAATTAGGAAATAGACTTACTTCATAGAGATCCAAATGGACATCTATAGCAACATTTTTTGAGAAGAGATGACGCATGCTTAAGAACTTGGAGGCAGTCGTTTCGATTCAAAAACCTTACAAAAGATCAGCTCAGTTCGTCCAGTCATTCCAGCATAGCTGTAATCGTCATGCGTTTGTTGCTTCAGGTCGAATATTCACATGCCAATTTTGTGAATGCAACGAACATACTATTTATAATTGCACTCAATTCATCAATCTTTCTCCAGCTTTGCGCTACCAAGAAGCAAAGAATCTTTTTTTATGCCTTAACTGTTTGCACAAAGGGAACATCCTGAAAAAGTGTAAATCAGGTCATTGTCGCCATTGTCGCCATTGTCCATCTAAGCATCACTCGTTGCTTCATATGGCCTCGAGTTCGACACTTTCAGATGTAGTGAGTGTAGACAGCTCCCAATCAACCACATCAGCAAACATGCAATCATCGTTTTTCTCAACACTATCAAACAACACTATTTCCTTTGCGTTTCAAAGCGACAAAAAACGTCGTTCTGCTTGTCGCAGAAATTATTCTAATAAAAAATCGTACAATATGTTTTTACACACCCGCTGATAAAAAAGGTTGTCTGCGCAAAACAGCTATATGTTTATATAAATTAATAATTATTAGAATTATGAGTGGCATTCGTGGCGTAGAGGGTAGATTGCGTACGTGCCAGAGAACCCTAGTTCAATTCCCACCTAATACAAACATTTTTTTTGATTGAATAAATTTTTTCTGTTCGGTCGTCACCTCTCTACAGACAATGTCAAACCTCAGAGAATAAAAACTGCCATGAGAGCTTCTTGAGAACATAAGCCGTTTGGAGTCGGCATAAAACTTGTAGGTCCATTTTTCAATCATTTGTGTTCAAACATTTTCACAACACGCACAACACAAATGATCATAAAAAGCTGGCCATTTCGTTTGTTTTTTAATTATTAGTACTTATATTATAAGATAAACTTCATATTTATATTTTATAAGATGTAATGGTTGAATCACCTTAACGTTATAGAAAAATAAAAGCGTAATGAAATAAGCAAAACAATGTCGGCTTTTTCAAAAATGATTTTATTTATTTGTAGCTAGACGCGTTTCGGTATCAAAAATACCATCATCGCTAGTGTTCAAATTTCAACTCAATTTACAGTGTGAATATCGAATTAAGTACAATAAAAAGAAAAATACCTAAGAATGATAGACATAATAAATAAGACAATTAGAAATCAAGTAAACAGTTTAAAAGTTAACTAATGTAAACACTATTGAAGTGTGGAGTAGTATTTATTAAAAGAGAAATGAAAAGAGAGAATGTTTAAGTTTTGTTTTAATTATAAGATCGAATAAAGGCTAGAGAATACGGGACCATTATCTCTGTTTAACGTATTGTTAATCTGTTTATCTGTTTCTATGCTATCTTAGCATATCTGTTATCTGTTTTCAATGCTTAATGTCAATGCAATGTAATGTCCCGCTAACTCCAGAAAATTGTCATTTGATGTTTTTTTTTTTTTGTACTTAATATGATATTAACACTGTAAATTAAGTTGAAATTTGAACGCTACCGATGATGGTATTTTTGATACTGAAACGCGTCTAGCTAAAAATAAATAAAATAATTTTTGAAAAAGCCGACATTGTTTTGTTTATTTCATAACGCTTTTATTTTTGTATAACGTTAAGTTGATTCAACCATTAAATCTTATAAAATAATCGTTGTATAGTACTCCAGCAATAAAATTTAGAATTTATTGATACATATTTATAGTTTAACTTAACTCAACTTAACTTTTTTAGAAATTTGTTTACCTATTTGTATATATGTATTAACCGCAAAAGTAATATGTTGTTACATGGTAAGGTTAGGTTAATCCGGCCGCCACCTGGCGGACGCTCACATGACCATTCTGCTCCTTAATGGTACCGTGTGAAAGCAGCCTGTAAGGAGTTAGTTAAAGTTGGTAAAGATTTGCGTTGAATTCGCGAACCTAAGGAGGGTTTCTGTAGAAATTTTGGCTGCATGTTGTAGTGACAGAAACGTCGGTGAACCTTAGTGTTTTAGTTTCGATTTAAGAAAAAATCTTCGAAAAAATATATACATATATATCTAATCACACAAATATACTTATATTACAAGATAAACTACATATTTATAGTTTAACTTAACTCAACTTAACTTTTTTTAGAAATTTGTTTAACTATTTGTATATATTAACCGCAAAATGAATATGTTGTTACATGGTAAGATTAGGTTAATCCGGCCGCCACCTGGCGGACGCTCACATAGACCATTCTGGTCCTTAATGGTACCGTGTGTAAGGAGCTTGTAAGGATTTAGTTAAAGTCGGTAAAGATTTGCGTTGAATTCGCGAATCTAAGGAGGGTTTCTGTAGAAATTTGGCTACATGTTGTAGTGACGAAAGCGTCAGTGAACCTAAGTATTTTAGTTTCGATCTAAGTAGAGCGGGGAAGGTGCAAAGTAGGTGTTCCAGGATCTCAGCCGTGCCTGGTTTCTTGCACTTCCTACAGTTGTCATTCGTTGTAATGCCTATCTTCTTCGCGTGAGCTGCCGCCATTGAGTGACCAGTGAGGATACCCACCAGTGTCCTGCATTCTCTGCGTGGCCGTACCAGGATGAACAGAGTCCATTTTTTGCATCGTGTATCACACATGATTTTTGATATTCTCTCCATCTACGACTCACTGCTTTTGCGGCCCAATTTTCGAGGTTTCTGTACAGTTCTTGTGGTGGGATTAGTACATGTTGTATGGACTCTGATCCCAGCCCACCGCCCTTCTTTGCTAGTCTATCCACCTTTTCATTTCCATCAATGCCTCGGTGGCTTGGGACCCAGTAGATGTACACTGTCTTTGAAGAGCATCTAGTGCTTCCCTGCTTGCCAGCGCATTTGTGGATCTGATGGTAGCGGAGTACATGAATTTGATCGCCGCTTGGCTGTCTACAAAGATGTTAATATTGGAGTGTTGTGTGTTTATGTTAAGGGCAGTCTCCGCGGCCTTCCTTATGGCAAACACTTCTGGAAGATGCTGCAGTGGTCCGATAGTTAATACGGCTGACTCATCTCTGGTTCTGCACAGTAAACTGCCGGTCCAACTCCCGTACTCAGCTTAGAGCCGTCAGTGAATGTGTTGACCGCCCACTGTGCTTGTTCTATGCCGTTGCACCAGTCGTTCGGTCCTGGGCATATTGATAATGTTGAGTCTATTATTGTGAGAGGTTTCATGAAGGCTGTGCTACTGTATAAATCCTTGCTGATGTACAGTGCCCAAACCTTTGTTTGTGGATGTCATTTGCCATCGTAAGGTGCTGTGCAGTTTTCCCGGCTATAAGTTTTGCTTGTTGTCTAGAGACATACAGAGAGTCATCACATTGAATTATTTCTAGCGCTTTCGTTGGAGTTGTATTTAGCGCCCTTGCTATGCAGATCGCTGCTTGCCGCTGTGTTTTCTCCAGGTGTCTAAGGTATGTTGACTTTTCCACCGCCGACCACCACACGATAATTCCGTAGAGTAGAATTGGACGAACAACCGTTACGTAGATTCAATGCATCAGAGGGTGAGAGATCCCAAATGCTGCCCAGCATCTTCTTAGACGCGTATAGCGCATTGGTGGCTTTCTTCACTCTCTCGTTTACAATAATTCTCTATGATATTTTGCTGTCCAGGACGACTCCTAAATACTTCGTGTGGCTTTTCGGGGTGAGGTGTATATTGTTTATTTTCAGTGGTATCCACGGCAGTATGTATCTTGTACCTTTTCGTGAATAGAACCAGATCTGTTTTCCCGGCGTTGATGCTAAGGCCGCCTGAGCTAGTCCATCTGAGTAACTCCCTGAGTGTGCTCTCCATTATTGAACTTATTGTTGTTAGACATTTCCCCACTATAAACATGCTTAGATCATCTGCTTAGATCATCTCAGAGCTCAGAAGCTCTACCTTCGAAGTTTTTGAGTAGTTCATTAATGACTAAAATAAAATAAAATAAAATAAAATAAAATAAAATAAAGTAAAATAAAATAAAATAAAATAAAATAAAATAAAATAAAATAAAATAATATAATATAATATAAAATAAAATAAAATAAAATAAAATAAAATAAAATAAAATAAAATAAAATAAAATAAAATAAAATAAAATAAAATAAAATAAAATAAAATAAAATAAAATAAAATAAAATAAAATTAAATTAAATTACATTAAATTAAATTAAATTAAATAAAATAAAATAAAGTAAAATAAAATAAAATAAAATAGAATAAAATTAAATTAAATTAAATAAAATGAAATGAAATGAAATGAAATGAAATGAAATGAAATGAAATGAAATCGAATGATATGAAATGAAATGAAATAAAAGAAAAGAAAAGAAAAGAAAAGAAAAGAAAAGAAAAGAAAAGAAAAGAAAAGAAAAGAAAAGAAAAGAAAAGAAAAGAAAAGAAAAGAAAAGAAAAGAAAAGAAAAGAAAAGAAAAGAAAAGAAAAGAAAAGAAAAGAAAAGAAAATAAGATAAAATAAAATAAAATAAAATAAAATGGAAAATGAATGAAATCGAATGAAATGAAATGAAATAAAAAAATCTCTTGTCTTCGTGTTCGTTTCGCTGCAAAATGTCCGCAGCTTAACCTTCATGTGCTCGGGATAGTAAACTTACGTGCGCGGTCGAAAGTCTACATTTGTAGCAACCATGTATTTGTATGAAAATCCATGTCAACGTGGAGAAAAAAACACTTGTACATTCTTGTTAACACATTTAAATATATTTATTGAAGAAAGATTTTTTTTTTAAGTATAACACTGGGAAAAAAATTAATTTTTAATTGAAGAACAGCATTCACCTAAAGTATATGTGGCGGCATGTGCATCGCAGACTGCTTTCTTACACCAACTGCATATCTTGCGTGTAGTTTTACGTGTTCCAATTTTACAATATTGACAACGGACTGGGTGCTTGGGCTGTTCGTCGCTGGAAATATCAGGTAAGCCATTGGAAATAGTGGCCGAAAAAGAAGCAGAATGACTACACCCACCGAGTGCCGTTTCGAAAGCCAGTCGTGTTTGAGCGCAGCCTAATACTCTTGCATTTTTAGAGCGCTGTTCAATGCTGGCATGAAAAGCTGCTTTGCCAGGCTTCGCAGGAACTTCCGCCGTTTGTCCGTTTGCTGGATGTAGGCATTGTTTTGCGAATATATGATAAATGCGGCTAGAGCGCATATATATAGCATGTTATAGAACATTGCCAAAGGCCAGCGCAAAGTTTTGCGTTTGGTCGAGTAAGCAGAAAGCATTTTATCCATCGCATCGACGCCTCCTTTGGTTGCGTTGTAGTCCAGGATATATTGTGGTTTATTTTTATTTTTGGGAGAAACAGCATTTGTCAGCGGCGTACTAGATAGAAGTATAACTGCTTTTCCCTTCTTTGGTACATAGGACACAACGCAAATTTTGATTCAAGAAAACCAAAGACTGTTGATTGTTCTTCTCGCTTGCGGTCTGCTTTCATCTCTTTTGGCACAAATGTCTTGTTTTGACGAACAGTACCAAGAAGAGCAAGACCTTTGGATATCAAACTCCTTCCCAAATTTAATGATGTAAAAAAATTGTCACAGACAATGGTTCTTCCGGTGTTCTCCCAATGGTAGACTAGTTTCTGGACGACACTCTCTCCTACATTAACTGCTCGACTTGCATTTGAGCTTTTTCCTGTATATATTTCGCTGTTGAGAGGATAGAAGGACTTTGCATCGCATGCGAACCACACTTTAATTCCATACTTTGCTGGCTTAGATGGGATATACTGCGTAAATCTAGTTCTTCCGCGATATGCAAATAGTTGTTCGTCCACTGTTATCTCTCCCGATGGAGTATAGTGCTTACGAAGATTGACGTTCATTTGACTCCATAATTCAGTTATTGGAGCAGCCTTGTCATTAACCAGTCGAGCAGCTCTAGTACGCTGACTGTCAGACCGAATAAACCGTAAAATTTCCTTAAAGCGAGATTTTGGCATTGTTGCACTGTAATAACAAACTGCTTCATTGCTCCATAATACATCTATATCCTCATCGTTTGATTTGTTTACGCCTGCTAAAATTAGAAGCCCAACGAACGCTCTAAGTTCAATATTTGTCACCTTAATCCACACCCTCTCCTTTGCGGTGGGATTTTCTTCATTCCATTTTCGAAATGTTTTCTGCGCTTTATCGTTTGTATCCATCAGAACTTGTTCGAGCATCGATTGTGTGAATATGAGATCAAATACGGCGGACTCAATGAGTCCTTTAGTAGCTCGAGATGGGCCAACAGCGTTGTCTCGAAACAAATTATGAGCACTCATGCGAACTGCTGTATTAGGCAGATTGGTAAGCCAGACAGTATGATCTTTTGCCACTAATATACCAGGACGCTGCTCAATATTTACCTCTTCCTCAACATCCAAATCGTCGCCAAAATCTTCTTCGAAAAATTCACCTTCTTTCTGCTCATCGTCTCGAATATCGTCTTCTTCAAGATTTATTTCGTTTTCAGCATCAGACTCTTCCGGATTGATGGATTGATTGATTATTAGGTTTGTTGCAGCAGCAGAAACATTGCTTGAACTTGTGTGATGATCAGGTGGAACATAGTCGTTATTTGAATCTTCGTCAAAGCATAGCCCCTCCTCTTCTTCTTCATCAAGCTCTCTCAATTCATTTTCTATATGTTGCTGCATCTCTTCGTACGTAAGCCTTAATTTGAATTTTTTTTTCTATAACATCCTTTCAAAAATTTAAAACTCGCACTTACCGTTTAACGACTCGGCGCGGCTGATTTGAAGCACGCCCAGACATGCTTAGCGATGTATTTAAAAAAAAAAATCACAAATAGAAAGAACAGTTTCCAACTCGCTATTACAGAGTAAACTATTTTCATAAAATTGCACAACCGAACTGAACACACAGCACAATGAACTACAGTCGAAACTGTTTTCTGCACTGCGCTTTCCTTATAAAAGCATAAAATGTAACAAAACTAAACACAAAAGCACACACACACACACCCACAAACATGCGTAAGAAATCAACTAATAACAAAAATGGCAAAAGGACATGTTTCAGCATGTTAAAATCTAAACATCTTGAATTGAGTAAACTATTGATGTGCGTTTCCATACATTTTCTATGGTGTCTACATTTGTAGACAACCGGCCAGGAGAAGATCATTTTGAAAAGTGGGGTCCAGTGGTCTCGTTTATAATTTTTTTTGTATCGTTAGTAGCTTAAACTGCTTAGAATACATTTTTAGGAAGCTACTGAAAACCTCAAAAGCTTTTGTTGTAGACATTTTTTTTTTATTGAACTTTTTTGGCAAAAATGCTACAAATGTAGACTACCGAGCACATGAAGGTTAATGTCGCAAATGATCATTAATTGTCCGGTGTTTTGTGTTGGAAACTATTAAAACATAACAATAAATACATATAAAATTAATGAACACTAAAACAAAAATTTTATCAAAATAGTATCAAAATTAATAAAAAGCAAAAACTCTAAACAATAATATCAACAAAATGATAATAAAACTAACAAAAATAAAGTCGACAACAAATAATGAAGTAAATGAACACAAGTAACATTATAACATCAACATACACAACACCAACAAACATAAGTAGCATAAACTAGTTTTGCCGAGGTCTTCCAACAGCAACAACAACACCTCATCGCTGGGTTCCTAAGCTTTGCTTTTTGGCTAACCACGCGAGGAGCTTTCCTATGCTTCTCGCTGCACGTAAGTCATTGTTTTTTCGTGTCCGTCAACTCCACCATCCTCTCCAATCAGTTACGTCTGCGAGAGGGGTTGCACAGGGGGTTAATTTGTGCTGAGGCAAGGAATAACACTTGCTTCAATACATTTTGGCTATGTCCGAGTGTTTAATCTTTTTTGCGGGAGTAACTAATTACCATATTACCCTTATTTGCTCAAGACTTTCATTGTTCCTGAATGTCGGGGCATTTTCGCATAGACTTTTGCAATGTTCGTGGACTGAGAGCGAATTTCTTCTCGGTCTATGCATATTGTGCTCTTTATAGGCCTCAAATAATGGCACTATTTAAGTGAGACGTGCGATATATATGATAGGATGAAAATATTTTATCTCCTCAGTTCTCTTGGGCATCGGCGCAATGTTGGTTGCCAAAGCCTTTTGTATAGGCTCTACTATGGGAAGTGTTCAAGGGAGGTACATGGCCTGACGCTACCAGTTCGTATATTTCCTAGGTCTACTCGGGTAGCTTTTCAAGCCCATCCCTTTACCATTGCATCGGTGCCCAATAGATCCAAAATAATTTGTTTTTCAGTCGCACAGTAAGATTGTGGAATAATCTCCCTGTGAGCGTGTTCCCCGGCAGTTTTGATCTGTGAAAGTTTAAAGCAATTCTTCATCGTCACTAACTTTCACCCGTCTTACGAATTAACGCAATGCTTTCACATTTAAATAGAGCACCCTCTAAGCGTTGGTTAAGTACAAAAAAAAAAAATATATGTATCTAGGTTTTGGAGAAGAACAGACAAGACTCAACAAAGTATGTTTGGCCCACTTACTCCACAAGATACTTACTCTCCACAAGGAAGAGTTGAGGTGAATCGGACGTTCTTCACAACTCAAGTGCGTAACAGATCTGCCATTAAATGTTATATTTGCGTATTCATCTGCATTTCTACAAAGGTCTCACACTTGGAAGTTGTATATGACTTGTCGACTCCGTCGTTCTTTGCTGCTCTCAAGAGCTTTATCAGCACGCGCGGCAGGCCAAAAACAATTTTGTCTGATAACGCCACAAACTTTGTGGCTGCCAAGAATGGGCTACAAGAGTTGAAGCACTTATTCATGTCTCAGTCTCACATGGAAACAGTTCACCAACAGAACCTTGGAGACAGTATCGAATGGTGATTCCTTCCACCACGCTATCCTCACTTTTGTGGGTTGTGGGAGGCAGCAGTAAGGGCTGCGAAGGTTAATTTCTATCGAGTTGCAGGCATATCAATTTTAACTTTTGATGAGCTACGCAAACTTGTTTGCCAGATTTCTGTTATTATAAATTCTCGACCTGTTCATACAATTTCAGAAAACCCAGATGATTTAGAAGTTCTTACTCCAGCGCATTTTTTGGTTGGTGCCCCGCTTACAAGCTTCATCGAGCCTGATGTGACGCATCTTGAAATTAATCACCTGAGTAGATGGCAGAGGGTTAGTGCCATGCAACAATCATTCCGGAAAAAATGGAGCGCGAACCATCTTACAATATTTCAAGAACGCAGCAAATGGAAATATTCAGTACCTAACATCTGAGTGGCTTCTATAGTGCTGCTCAAGGACGAAACTCTGCCGCCACTGAGGTGGCAACTTGGTCATGTGACGGATACGATTTGTGGCAATGATGGGGTGGTTCAGGCGGTGATCGTTCGACCTATCCATGGAATCACCAAACGTGCTGTAAGAAAGGTTGCTGCTCTCCCAACACAAAATTATGCTATTGAAATCCCATGTCTTCCAAAGGGGGGAGGATGTCCTGATAAGAGTTAAACATTGAACTTCTATTTTGTGCGCTCTCTTACACATTAAACATATTCATGCATATGTGCTTTTTTTTGTCTTTGTATATTGAGCAGCATTGTTTTGTACTTAGTCATTTCACTCAAATATGTATTATTTTGAATGTTGTTTAGCTTCACTGCAATTAGTTTGAAATAGATTTGTCATTACCTTTTTCAATTGAACGCGTTTGGTTTTTATTTTGCATCACGTCAAATTTAATTGTTCTTAAATAAATAGTGATATTAAAACAGATAATATATTGTTAACTAAAAATATATGTGTTTTTACTATATAAACTTCGTTCTGCTGCAGCTCTGCCTTTTACCGTTTATTTTTGAAATCGTTGGCGTGCGATTTCCCAACATTTTTCGCTTCGGACACAATTCGCTTGCTAGAGCCAAATGAAGAAAACTACGTGAAGGTATTTCATAGTTTAAAAAAGCGATTTGATAATAAATTTCTTAATTTTCAGTCCCACATTAAGGAAATCTTTGGCTTAAAGGGAGTAGAGAGTGATTCTGCAGCTAGCTTGCGGGAGATGAGATGACAAGGTCAACGCTTACTTGCATGCCTTACAGACGATAGGATCAACCGACCAACTCGCAGAACTCATGTCTAAAAAACTTGATGTAAATTCGCAAATTAATTGGGAAATAGATTTACTTCATAGAGACCCAAATGGACATCTATAGCAACATTTTTTGAGAAGAGATGACGCATGCTTAAGAACTTGGAGGCAGTCGTTTCGATTCAAAAACCTTACAAAAGATCAGCTCAGTTCGTCCAGTCATTCCAGCATAGCTGTAAGCGTCATGCGTTTGTTGCTTCAGGTCGAATATTCACATGCCAATTTTGTGAATGCAACGAGCATACTATTTATAATTGCACTCAATTCATCAATCTTTCTCCAGCTTTGCGCTACCAAGAAGCAAAGAATCTTTTTTTATGCCTTAACTGTTTGCACAAAGGGAACACCCTGAAAAAGTGTAAATCAGGTCATTGTCGCCATTGTCGCCATTCTCCATCTAAGCATCACTCGTTGCTTCATATGGCCTCGAGTTCGACACTTTCAGATGTAGTGAGTGTCGACAGCTCCCAATCAACCACATCAGCAAACATGCAATCATCGTTTTTCTCAACACTATCAAACAACACTATTTCCTTTGCGTTTCAAAGCGACAAAAAACGTCGTTCTGCTTGTCGCAGAAATTATTCTAATAAAAAATTGTACAATATGTTTTAACACACTGATAAAAAAGGTTGTCTGCGCAAAACAGCTATATGTTTATATAAATTAATAATTATTAGAATTATGAGTGGCATTCGTGGCGTAGAGGGTAGATTGCGTACGTGCCAGAGAACCCTAGTTCAATTCCCACCTAATACAAACATTTTTTTTGATTGAATAAATTTTTTCTGTTCGGTCGTCACCTCTCTACAGACAATGTCAAACCTCAGAGAATAAAAACTGCCATGAGAGCTTCTTGAGAACATAAGCCGTTTGGAGTCGGCATAAAACTTGTAGGTCCATTTTTCAATCATTTGTGTTCAAACATTTTCACAACACGCACAACACAAATGATCATAAAAAGCTGGCCATTTCGTTTGTTTTTTAATTATTAGTACTTATATTATAAGATAAACTTCATATTTATATTTTATAAGATGTAATGGTTGAATCACCTTAACGTTATAGAAAAATAAAAGCGTAATGAAATAAGCAAAACAATGTCGGCTTTTTCAAAAATAATTTTATTTATTTTTAGCTAGACGCGTTTCGGTATCAAAAATACCATCATCGCTAGTGTTCAAATTTCAACTCAATTTACAGTGTTAATATCGAATTAAGTACAATAAAAAGAAAAATACCTAAGAATGATAGACATAATAAATAAGACAATTAGAAATCAAGTAAACAGTTTAAAAGTTAACTAAAGGAAACACTATTGAAGTGTGGAGTAGTATATATTAAAAGAGAAATGAAAAGAGAGAATGAATAAGTTTTGTTTTAATTATAAGATCGAAAAAAGGCTAGAGAATACGGGACCATTATCTCTGTTTAACGTATTGTTAATCTGTTTATCTGTTTCTATGCTATCTTAGCATATCTGTTATCTGTTTTCAATGCTTAATGTCAATGCAATGTAATGTCCCGCTAACTCCAGAAAATTGTCATTCTGATGTATTTTTTTTTCATTGTACTTAATATGATATTAACACTGTAAATTAAGTTGAAATTTGAACGCTACCGATGATGGTATTTTTGATACTGAAACGCGTCTAGCTAAAAATAAATAAAATAATTTTTGAAAAAGCCGACATTGTTTTGTTTATTTCATAAAGCTTTTATTTTTGTATAACGTTAAGTTGATTCAACCATTAAATCTTATAAAATAATCGTTGTATAGTACTCCAGCAATAAAATTTAAAATTTATTGATACATATTTATAGTTTAACTTAACTCAACTTAACTTCTTTTAGAAATTTGTTTACCTATTTGTATATATGTATTAACCGCAAAAGTAATATGTTGTTACATGGTAAGGTTAGGTTAATCCGGCCGCCACCTGGCGGACGCTCACATAGACCATTCTGCTCCTTAATGGTACCGTGTGAAAGCAGCCTGTAAGGAGTTAGTTAAAGTTGGTAAAGATTTGCGTTGAATTCGCGAACCTAAGGAGGGTTTCTGTAGAAATTTTGGCTGCATGTTGTAGTGACAGAAACGTCGGTGAACCTTAGTGTTTTAGTTTCGATTTAAGAAAAAATCTTCGAAAAAATATATACATATATATCTAATCACACAAATATACTTATATTACAAGATAAACTACATATTTATAGTTTAACTTAACTCAACTTAACTTTTTTTAGAAATTTGTTTAACTATTTGTATATATTAACCGCAAAATGAATATGTTGTTACATGGTAAGATTAGGTTAATCCGGCCGCCACCTGGCGGACGCTCACATAGACCATTCTGGTCCTTAATGGTACCGTGTGTAAGGAGCTTGTAAGGATTTAGTTAAAGTCGGTAAAGATTTGCGTTGAATTCGCGAATCTAAGGAGGGTTTCTGTAGAAATTTGGCTACATGTTGTAGTGACGAAAGCGTCAGTGAACCTAAGTATTTTAGTTTCGATCTAAGTAGAGCGGGGAAGGTGCAAAGTAGGTGTTCCAGGATCTCAGCCGTGCCTGGTTTCTTGCACTTCCTACAGTTGTCATTCGTTGTAATGCCTATCTTCTTCGCGTGAGCTGCCGCCATTGAGTGACCAGTGAGGATACCCACCAGTGTCCTGCATTCTCTGCGTGGCCGTACCAGGATGAACAGAGTCCATTTTTTGCATCGTGTATCACACATGATTTTTGATATTCTCTCCATCTACGACTCACTGCTTTTGCGGCCCAATTTTCGAGGTTTCTGTACAGTTCTTGTGGTGGGATTAGTACATGTTGTATGGACTCTGATCCCAGCCCACCGCCCTTCTTTGCTAGTCTATCCACCTTTTCATTTCCATCAATGCCTCGGTGGCTTGGGACCCAGTAGATGTACACTGTCTTTGAAGAGCATCTAGTGCTTCCCTGCTTGCCAGCGCATTTGTGGATCTGATGGTAGCGGAGTACATGAATTTGATCGCCGCTTGGCTGTCTACAAAGATGTTAATATTGGAGTGTTGTGTGTTTATGTTAAGGGCAGTCTCCGCGGCCTTCCTTATGGCAAACACTTCTGGAAGATGCTGCAGTGGTCCGATAGTTAATACGGCTGACTCATCTCTGGTTCTGCACAGTAAACTGCCGGTCCAACTCCCGTACGCAGCTTAGAGCCGTCAGTGAATGTGTTGACCGCCCACTGTGCTTGTTCTATGCCGTTGCACCAGTCGTTCGGTCCTGGGCATATTGATAATGTTGAGTCTATTATTGTGAGAGGTTTCATGAAGGCTGTGCTACTGTATAAATCCTTGCTGATGTACAGTGCCCAAACCTTTGTTTGTGGATGTCATTTGCCATCGTAAGGTGCTGTGCAGTTTTCCCGGCTATAAGTTTTGCTTGTTGTCTAGAGACATACAGAGAGTCATCACATTGAATTATTTCTAGCGCTTTCGTTGGAGTTGTATTTAGCGCCCTTGCTATGCAGATCGCTGCTTGCCGCTGTGTTTTCTCCAGGTGTCTAAGGTATGTTGACTTTTCCACCGCCGACCACCACACGATAATTCCGTAGAGTAGAATTGGACGAACAACCGTTACGTAGATTCAATGCATCAGAGGGTGAGAGATCCCAAATGCTGCCCAGCATCTTCTTAGACGCGTATAGCGCATTGGTGGCTTTCTTCACTCTCTCGTTTACAATAATTCTCTATGATATTTTGCTGTCCAGGACGACTCCTAAATACTTCGTGTGGCTTTTCGGGGTGAGGTGTATATTGTTTATTTTCAGTGGTATCCACGGCAGTATGTATCTTGTACCTTTTCGTGAATAGAACCAGATCTGTTTTCCCGGCGTTGATGCTAAGGCCGCCTGAGCTAGTCCATCTGAGTAACTCCCTGAGTGTGCTCTCCATTATTGAACTTATTGTTGTTAGACATTTCCCCACTATAAACATGCTTAGATCATCTGCTTAGATCATCTCAGAGCTCAGAAGCTCTACCTTCGAAGTTTTTGAGTAGTTCATTAATGACTAAAATAAAATAAAATAAAATAAAATAAAATAAAATAAAGTAAAATAAAATAAAATAAAATAAAATAAAATAAAATAAAATAATATAATATAATATAAAATAAAATAAAATAAAATAAAATAAAATAAAATAAAATAAAATAAAATAAAATAAAATAAAATAAAATAAAATAAAATAAAATAAAATAAAATAAAATAAAATAAAATAAAATAAAATAAAATAAAATTAAATTAAATTACATTAAATTAAATTAAATTAAATAAAATAAAATAAAATAAAATAAAATAAAATAAAATAGAATAAAATTAAATTAAATTAAATAAAATGAAATGAAATGAAATGAAATGAAATGAAATGAAATGAAATGAAATCGAATGATATGAAATGAAATGAAATAAAAGAAAAGAAAAGAAAAGAAAAGAAAAGAAAAGAAAAGAAAAGAAAAGAAAAGAAAAGAAAAGAAAAGAAAAGAAAAGAAAATAAAATAAGATAAAATAAAATAAAATAAAATAAAATGGAAAATGAATGAAATCGAATGAAATGAAATGAAATAAAAAAATCTCTTGTCTTCGTGTTCGTTTCGCTGCAAAATGTCCGCAGCTTAACCTTCATGTGCTCGGGATAGTAAACTTACGTGCGCGGTCGAAAGTCTACATTTGTAGCAACCATGTATTTGTATGAAAATCCATGTCAACGTGGAGAAAAAAACACTTGTACATTCTTGTTAACACATTTAAATATATTTATTGAAGAAAGATTTTTTTTTTAAGTATAACACTGGGAAAAAAATTAATTTTTAATTGAAGAACAGCATTCACCTAAAGTATATGTGGCGGCATGTGCATCGCAGACTGCTTTCTTACACCAACTGCATATCTTGCGTGTAGTTTTACGTGTTCCAATTTTACAATATTGACAACGGACTGGGTGCTTGGGCTGTTCGTCGCTGGAAATATCAGGTAAGCCATTGGAAATAGTGGCCGAAAAAGAAGCAGAATGACTACACCCACCGAGTGCCGTTTCGATAGCCAGTCGTGTTTGAGCGCAGCCTAATACTCTTGCATTTTTAGAGCGCTGTTCAATGCTGGCATGAAAAGCTGCTTTGCCAGGCTTCGCAGGAACTTCCGCCGTTTGTCCGTTTGCTGGATGTAGGCATTGTTTTGCGAATATATGATAAATGCGGCTAGAGCGCATATATATAGCATGTTATAGAACATTGCCAAAGGCCAGCGCAAAGTTTTGCGTTTGGTCGAGTAAGCAGAAAGCATTTTATCCATCGCATCGACGCCTCCTTTGGTTGCGTTGTAGTCCAGGATATATTGTGGTTTATTTTTATTTTTGGGAGAAACAGCATTTGTCAGCGGCGTACTAGATAGAAGTATAACTGCTTTTCCCTTCTTTGGTACATAGGACACAACGCAAATTTTGATTCAAGAAAACCAAAGACTGTTGATTGTTCTTCTCGCTTGCGGTCTGCTTTCATCTCTTTTGGCACAAATGTCTTGTTTTGACGAACAGTACCAAGAAGAGCAAGACCTTTGGATATCAAACTCCTTCCCAAATTTAATGATGTAAAAAAATTGTCACAGACAATGGTTCTTCCGGTGTTCTCCCAATGGTAGACTAGTTTCTGGACGACACTCTCTCCTACATTAACTGCTCGACTTGCATTTGAGCTTTTTCCTGTATATATTTCGCTGTTGAGAGGATAGAAGGACTTTGCATCGCATGCGAACCACACTTTAATTCCATACTTTGCTGGCTTAGATGGGATATACTGCGTAAATCTAGTTCTTCCGCGATATGCAAATAGTTGTTCGTCCACTGTTATCTCTCCCGATGGAGTATAGTGCTTACGAAGATTGACGTTCATTTGACTCCATAATTCAGTTATTGGAGCAGCCTTGTCATTAACCAGTCGAGCAGCTCTAGTACGCTGACTGTCAGACCGAATAAACCGTAAAATTTCCTTAAAGCGAGATTTTGGCATTGTTGCACTGTAATAACAAACTGCTTCATTGCTCCATAATACATCTATATCCTCATCGTTTGATTTGTTTACGCCTGCTAAAATTAGAAGCCCAACGAACGCTCTAAGTTCAATATTTGTCACCTTAATCCACACCCTCTCCTTTGCGGTGGGATTTTCTTCATTCCATTTTCGAAATGTTTTCTGCGCTTTATCGTTTGTATCCATCAGAACTTGTTCGAGCATCGATTGTGTGAATATGAGATCAAATACGGCGGACTCAATGAGTCCTTTAGTAGCTCGAGATGGGCCAACAGCGTTGTCTCGAAACAAATTATGAGCACTCATGCGAACTGCTGTATTAGGCAGATTGGTAAGCCAGACAGTATGATCTTTTGCCACTAATATACCAGGACGCTGCTCAATATTTACCTCTTCCTCAACATCCAAATCGTCGCCAAAATCTTCTTCGAAAAATTCACCTTCTTTCTGCTCATCGTCTCGAATATCGTCTTCTTCAAGATTTATTTCGTTTTCAGCATCAGACTCTTCCGGATTGATGGATTGATTGATTATTAGGTTTGTTGCAGCAGCAGAAACATTGCTTGAACTTGTGTGATGATCAGGTGGAACATAGTCGTTATTTGAATCTTCGTCAAAGCATAGCCCCTCCTCTTCTTCTTCATCAAGCTCTCTCAATTCATTTTCTATATGTTGCTGCATCTCTTCGTACGTAAGCCTTAATTTGAATTTTTTTTTCTATAACATCCTTTCAAAAATTTAAAACTCGCACTTACCGTTTAACGACTCGGCGCGGCTGATTTGAAGCACGCCCAGACATGCTTAGCGATGTATTTAAAAAAAAAAATCACAAATAGAAAGAACAGTTTCCAACTCGCTATTACAGAGTAAACTATTTTCATAAAATTGCACAACCGAACTGAACACACAGCACAATGAACTACAGTCGAAACTGTTTTCTGCACTGCGCTTTCCTTATAAAAGCATAAAATGTAACAAAACTAAACACAAAAGCACACACACACACACCCACAAACATGCGTAAGAAATCAACTAATAACAAAAATGGCAAAAGGACATGTTTCAGCATGTTAAAATCTAAACATCTTGAATTGAGTAAACTATTGATGTGCGTTTCCATACATTTTCTATGGTGTCTACATTTGTAGACAACCGGCCAGGAGAAGATCATTTTGAAAAGTGGGGTCCAGTGGTCTCGTTTATAATTTTTTTTGTATCGTTAGTAGCTTAAACTGCTTAGAATACATTTTTAGGAAGCTACTGAAAACCTCAAAAGCTTTTGTTGTAGACATTTTTTTTTTATTGAACTTTTTTGGCAAAAATGCTACAAATGTAGACTACCGAGCACATGAAGGTTAATGTCGCAAATGATCATTAATTGTCCGGTGTTTTGTGTTGGAAACTATTAAAACATAACAATAAATACATATAAAATTAATGAACACTAAAACAAAAATTTTATCAAAATAGTATCAAAATTAATAAAAAGCAAAAACTCTAAACAATAATATCAACAAAATGATAATAAAACTAACAAAAATAAAGTCGACAACAAATAATGAAGTAAATGAACACAAGTAACATTATAACATCAACATACACAACACCAACAAACATAAGTAGCATAAACTAGTTTTGCCGAGGTCTTCCAACAGCAACAACAACACCTCATCGCTGGGTTCCTAAGCTTTGCTTTTTGGCTAACCACGCGAGGAGCTTTCCTATGCTTCTCGCTGCACGTAAGTCATTGTTTTTTCGTGTCCGTCAACTCCACCATCCTCTCCAATCAGTTACGTCTGCGAGAGGGGTTGCACAGGGGGTTAATTTGTGCTGAGGCAAGGAATAACACTTGCTTCAATACATTTTGGCTATGTCCGAGTGTTTAATCTTTTTTGCGGGAGTAACTAATTACCATATTACCCTTATTTGCTCAAGACTTTCATTGTTCCTGAATGTCGGGGCATTTTCGCATAGACTTTTGCAATGTTCGTGGACTGAGAGCGAATTTCTTCTCGGTCTATGCATATTGTGCTCTTTATAGGCCTCAAATAATGGCACTATTTAAGTGAGACGTGCGATATATATGATAGGATGAAAATATTTTATCTCCTCAGTTCTCTTGGGCATCGGCGCAATGTTGGTTGCCAAAGCCTTTTGTATAGGCTCTACTATGGGAAGTGTTCAAGGGAGGTACATGGCCTGACGCTACCAGTTCGTATATTTCCTAGGTCTACTCGGGTAGCTTTTCAAGCCCATCCCTTTACCATTGCATCGGTGCCCAATAGATCCAAAATAATTTGTTTTTCAGTCGCACAGTAAGATTGTGGAATAATCTCCCTGTGAGCGTGTTCCCCGGCAGTTTTGATCTGTGAAAGTTTAAAGCAATTCTTCATCGTCACTAACTTTCACCCGTCTTACGAATTAACGCAATGCTTTCACATTTAAATAGAGCACCCTCTAAGCGTTGGTTAAGTACAAAAAAAAAAAATATATGTATCTAGGTTTTGGAGAAGAACAGACAAGACTCAACAAAGTATGTTTGGCCCACTTACTCCACAAGATACTTACTCTCCACAAGGAAGAGTTGAGGTGAATCGGACGTTCTTCACAACTCAAGTGCGTAACAGATCTGCCATTAAATGTTATATTTGCGTATTCATCTGCATTTCTACAAAGGTCTCACACTTGGAAGTTGTATATGACTTGTCGACTCCGTCGTTCTTTGCTGCTCTCAAGAGCTTTATCAGCACGCGCGGCAGGCCAAAAACAATTTTGTCTGATAACGCCACAAACTTTGTGGCTGCCAAGAATGGGCTACAAGAGTTGAAGCACTTATTCATGTCTCAGTCTCACATGGAAACAGTTCACCAACAGAACCTTGGAGACAGTATCGAATGGTGATTCCTTCCACCACGCTATCCTCACTTTTGTGGGTTGTGGGAGGCAGCAGTAAGGGCTGCGAAGGTTAATTTCTATCGAGTTGCAGGCATATCAATTTTAACTTTTGATGAGCTACGCAAACTTGTTTGCCAGATTTCTGTTATTATAAATTCTCGACCTGTTCATACAATTTCAGAAAACCCAGATGATTTAGAAGTTCTTACTCCAGCGCATTTTTTGGTTGGTGCCCCGCTTACAAGCTTCATCGAGCCTGATGTGACGCATCTTGAAATTAATCACCTGAGTAGATGGCAGAGGGTTAGTGCCATGCAACAATCATTCCGGAAAAAATGGAGCGCGAACCATCTTACAATATTTCAAGAACGCAGCAAATGGAAATATTCAGTACCTAACATCTGAGTGGCTTCTATAGTGCTGCTCAAGGACGAAACTCTGCCGCCACTGAGGTGGCAACTTGGTCATGTGACGGATACGATTTGTGGCAATGATGGGGTGGTTCAGGCGGTGATCGTTCGACCTATCCATGGAATCACCAAACGTGCTGTAAGAAAGGTTGCTGCTCTCCCAACACAAAATTATGCTATTGAAATCCCATGTCTTCCAAAGGGGGGAGGATGTCCTGATAAGAGTTAAACATTGAACTTCTATTTTGTGCGCTCTCTTACACATTAAACATATTCATGCATATGTGCTTTTTTTTGTCTTTGTATATTGAGCAGCATTGTTTTGTACTTAGTCATTTCACTCAAATATGTATTATTTTGAATGTTGTTTAGCTTCACTGCAATTAGTTTGAAATAGATTTGTCATTACCTTTTTCAATTGAACGCGTTTGGTTTTTATTTTGCATCACGTCAAATTTAATTGTTCTTAAATAAATAGTGATATTAAAACAGATAATATATTGTTAACTAAAAATATATGTGTTTTTACTATATAAACTTCGTTCTGCTGCAGCTCTGCCTTTTACCGTTTATTTTTGAAATCGTTGGCGTGCGATTTCCCAACATTTTTCGCTTCGGACACAATTCGCTTGCTAGAGCCAAATGAAGAAAACTACGTGAAGGTATTTCATAGTTTAAAAAAGCGATTTGATAATAAATTTCTTAATTTTCAGTCCCACATTAAGGAAATCTTTGGCTTAAAGGGAGTAGAGAGTGATTCTGCAGCTAGCTTGCGGGAGATGAGATGACAAGGTCAACGCTTACTTGCATGCCTTACAGACGATAGGATCAACCGACCAACTCGCAGAACTCATGTCTAAAAAACTTGATGTAAATTCGCAAATTAATTGGGAAATAGATTTACTTCATAGAGACCCAAATGGACATCTATAGCAACATTTTTTGAGAAGAGATGACGCATGCTTAAGAACTTGGAGGCAGTCGTTTCGATTCAAAAACCTTACAAAAGATCAGCTCAGTTCGTCCAGTCATTCCAGCATAGCTGTAAGCGTCATGCGTTTGTTGCTTCAGGTCGAATATTCACATGCCAATTTTGTGAATGCAACGAGCATACTATTTATAATTGCACTCAATTCATCAATCTTTCTCCAGCTTTGCGCTACCAAGAAGCAAAGAATCTTTTTTTATGCCTTAACTGTTTGCACAAAGGGAACACCCTGAAAAAGTGTAAATCAGGTCATTGTCGCCATTGTCGCCATTCTCCATCTAAGCATCACTCGTTGCTTCATATGGCCTCGAGTTCGACACTTTCAGATGTAGTGAGTGTCGACAGCTCCCAATCAACCACATCAGCAAACATGCAATCATCGTTTTTCTCAACACTATCAAACAACACTATTTCCTTTGCGTTTCAAAGCGACAAAAAACGTCGTTCTGCTTGTCGCAGAAATTATTCTAATAAAAAATTGTACAATATGTTTTAACACACTGATAAAAAAGGTTGTCTGCGCAAAACAGCTATATGTTTATATAAATTAATAATTATTAGAATTATGAGTGGCATTCGTGGCGTAGAGGGTAGATTGCGTACGTGCCAGAGAACCCTAGTTCAATTCCCACCTAATACAAACATTTTTTTTGATTGAATAAATTTTTTCTGTTCGGTCGTCACCTCTCTACAGACAATGTCAAACCTCAGAGAATAAAAACTGCCATGAGAGCTTCTTGAGAACATAAGCCGTTTGGAGTCGGCATAAAACTTGTAGGTCCATTTTTCAATCATTTGTGTTCAAACATTTTCACAACACGCACAACACAAATGATCATAAAAAGCTGGCCATTTCGTTTGTTTTTTAATTATTAGTACTTATATTATAAGATAAACTTCATATTTATATTTTATAAGATGTAATGGTTGAATCACCTTAACGTTATAGAAAAATAAAAGCGTAATGAAATAAGCAAAACAATGTCGGCTTTTTCAAAAATAATTTTATTTATTTTTAGCTAGACGCGTTTCGGTATCAAAAATACCATCATCGCTAGTGTTCAAATTTCAACTCAATTTACAGTGTTAATATCGAATTAAGTACAATAAAAAGAAAAATACCTAAGAATGATAGACATAATAAATAAGACAATTAGAAATCAAGTAAACAGTTTAAAAGTTAACTAAAGGAAACACTATTGAAGTGTGGAGTAGTATATATTAAAAGAGAAATGAAAAGAGAGAATGAATAAGTTTTGTTTTAATTATAAGATCGAAAAAAGGCTAGAGAATACGGGACCATTATCTCTGTTTAACGTATTGTTAATCTGTTTATCTGTTTCTATGCTATCTTAGCATATCTGTTATCTGTTTTCAATGCTTAATGTCAATGCAATGTAATGTCCCGCTAACTCCAGAAAATTGTCATTCTGATGTATTTTTTTTTCATTGTACTTAATATGATATTAACACTGTAAATTAAGTTGAAATTTGAACGCTACCGATGATGGTATTTTTGATACTGAAACGCGTCTAGCTAAAAATAAATAAAATAATTTTTGAAAAAGCCGACATTGTTTTGTTTATTTCATAAAGCTTTTATTTTTGTATAACGTTAAGTTGATTCAACCATTAAATCTTATAAAATAATCGTTGTATAGTACTCCAGCAATAAAATTTAAAATTTATTGATACATATTTATAGTTTAACTTAACTCAACTTAACTTCTTTTAGAAATTTGTTTACCTATTTGTATATATGTATTAACCGCAAAAGTAATATGTTGTTACATGGTAAGGTTAGGTTAATCCGGCCGCCACCTGGCGGACGCTCACATAGACCATTCTGCTCCTTAATGGTACCGTGTGAAAGCAGCCTGTAAGGAGTTAGTTAAAGTTGGTAAAGATTTGCGTTGAATTCGCGAACCTAAGGAGGGTTTCTGTAGAAATTTTGGCTGCATGTTGTAGTGACAGAAACGTCGGTGAACCTTAGTGTTTTAGTTTCGATTTAAGAAAAAATCTTCGAAAAAATATATACATATATATCTAATCACACAAATATACTTATATTACAAGATAAACTACATATTTATAGTTTAACTTAACTCAACTTAACTTTTTTTAGAAATTTGTTTAACTATTTGTATATATTAACCGCAAAATGAATATGTTGTTACATGGTAAGATTAGGTTAATCCGGCCGCCACCTGGCGGACGCTCACATAGACCATTCTGGTCCTTAATGGTACCGTGTGTAAGGAGCTTGTAAGGATTTAGTTAAAGTCGGTAAAGATTTGCGTTGAATTCGCGAATCTAAGGAGGGTTTCTGTAGAAATTTGGCTACATGTTGTAGTGACGAAAGCGTCAGTGAACCTAAGTATTTTAGTTTCGATCTAAGTAGAGCGGGGAAGGTGCAAAGTAGGTGTTCCAGGATCTCAGCCGTGCCTGGTTTCTTGCACTTCCTACAGTTGTCATTCGTTGTAATGCCTATCTTCTTCGCGTGAGCTGCCGCCATTGAGTGACCAGTGAGGATACCCACCAGTGTCCTGCATTCTCTGCGTGGCCGTACCAGGATGAACAGAGTCCATTTTTTGCATCGTGTATCACACATGATTTTTGATATTCTCTCCATCTACGACTCACTGCTTTTGCGGCCCAATTTTCGAGGTTTCTGTACAGTTCTTGTGGTGGGATTAGTACATGTTGTATGGACTCTGATCCCAGCCCACCGCCCTTCTTTGCTAGTCTATCCACCTTTTCATTTCCATCAATGCCTCGGTGGCTTGGGACCCAGTAGATGTACACTGTCTTTGAAGAGCATCTAGTGCTTCCCTGCTTGCCAGCGCATTTGTGGATCTGATGGTAGCGGAGTACATGAATTTGATCGCCGCTTGGCTGTCTACAAAGATGTTAATATTGGAGTGTTGTGTGTTTATGTTAAGGGCAGTCTCCGCGGCCTTCCTTATGGCAAACACTTCTGGAAGATGCTGCAGTGGTCCGATAGTTAATACGGCTGACTCATCTCTGGTTCTGCACAGTAAACTGCCGGTCCAACTCCCGTACGCAGCTTAGAGCCGTCAGTGAATGTGTTGACCGCCCACTGTGCTTGTTCTATGCCGTTGCACCAGTCGTTCGGTCCTGGGCATATTGATAATGTTGAGTCTATTATTGTGAGAGGTTTCATGAAGGCTGTGCTACTGTATAAATCCTTGCTGATGTACAGTGCCCAAACCTTTGTTTGTGGATGTCATTTGCCATCGTAAGGTGCTGTGCAGTTTTCCCGGCTATAAGTTTTGCTTGTTGTCTAGAGACATACAGAGAGTCATCACATTGAATTATTTCTAGCGCTTTCGTTGGAGTTGTATTTAGCGCCCTTGCTATGCAGATCGCTGCTTGCCGCTGTGTTTTCTCCAGGTGTCTAAGGTATGTTGACTTTTCCACCGCCGACCACCACACGATAATTCCGTAGAGTAGAATTGGACGAACAACCGTTACGTAGATTCAATGCATCAGAGGGTGAGAGATCCCAAATGCTGCCCAGCATCTTCTTAGACGCGTATAGCGCATTGGTGGCTTTCTTCACTCTCTCGTTTACAATAATTCTCTATGATATTTTGCTGTCCAGGACGACTCCTAAATACTTCGTGTGGCTTTTCGGGGTGAGGTGTATATTGTTTATTTTCAGTGGTATCCACGGCAGTATGTATCTTGTACCTTTTCGTGAATAGAACCAGATCTGTTTTCCCGGCGTTGATGCTAAGGCCGCCTGAGCTAGTCCATCTGAGTAACTCCCTGAGTGTGCTCTCCATTATTGAACTTATTGTTGTTAGACATTTCCCCACTATAAACATGCTTAGATCATCTGCTTAGATCATCTCAGAGCTCAGAAGCTCTACCTTCGAAGTTTTTGAGTAGTTCATTAATGACTAAAATAAAATAAAATAAAATAAAATAAAATAAAATAAAATAAAGTAAAATAAAATAAAATAAAATAAAATAAAATAAAATAAAATAATATAATATAATATAAAATAAAATAAAATAAAATAAAATAAAATAAAATAAAATAAAATAAAATAAAATAAAATAAAATAAAATAAAATAAAATTAAATTAAATTACATTAAATTAAATTAAATTAAATAAAATAAAATAAAGTAAAATAAAATAAAATAAAATAGAATAAAATTAAATTAAATTAAATAAAATGAAATGAAATGAAATGAAATGAAATGAAATGAAATGAAATGAAATCGAATGATATGAAATGAAATGAAATAAAAGAAAAGAAAAGAAAAGAAAAGAAAAGAAAAGAAAAGAAAAGAAAAGAAAAGAAAAGAAAAGAAAAGAAAAGAAAAGAAAAGAAAAGAAAAGAAAAGAAAAGAAAAGAAAAGAAAATAAAATAAGATAAAATAAAATAAAATAAAATAAAATGGAAAATGAATGAAATCGAATGAAATGAAATGAAATAAAAAAATCTCTTGTCTTCGTGTTCGTTTCGCTGCAAAATGTCCGCAGCTTAACCTTCATGTGCTCGGGATAGTAAACTTACGTGCGCGGTCGAAAGTCTACATTTGTAGCAACCATGTATTTGTATGAAAATCCATGTCAACGTGGAGAAAAAAACACTTGTACATTCTTGTTAACACATTTAAATATATTTATTGAAGAAAGATTTTTTTTTTAAGTATAACACTGGGAAAAAAATTAATTTTTAATTGAAGAACAGCATTCACCTAAAGTATATGTGGCGGCATGTGCATCGCAGACTGCTTTCTTACACCAACTGCATATCTTGCGTGTAGTTTTACGTGTTCCAATTTTACAATATTGACAACGGACTGGGTGCTTGGGCTGTTCGTCGCTGGAAATATCAGGTAAGCCATTGGAAATAGTGGCCGAAAAAGAAGCAGAATGACTACACCCACCGAGTGCCGTTTCGATAGCCAGTCGTGTTTGAGCGCAGCCTAATACTCTTGCATTTTTAGAGCGCTGTTCAATGCTGGCATGAAAAGCTGCTTTGCCAGGCTTCGCAGGAACTTCCGCCGTTTGTCCGTTTGCTGGATGTAGGCATTGTTTTGCGAATATATGATAAATGCGGCTAGAGCGCATATATATAGCATGTTATAGAACATTGCCAAAGGCCAGCGCAAAGTTTTGCGTTTGGTCGAGTAAGCAGAAAGCATTTTATCCATCGCATCGACGCCTCCTTTGGTTGCGTTGTAGTCCAGGATATATTGTGGTTTATTTTTATTTTTGGGAGAAACAGCATTTGTCAGCGGCGTACTAGATAGAAGTATAACTGCTTTTCCCTTCTTTGGTACATAGGACACAACGCAAATTTTGATTCAAGAAAACCAAAGACTGTTGATTGTTCTTCTCGCTTGCGGTCTGCTTTCATCTCTTTTGGCACAAATGTCTTGTTTTGACGAACAGTACCAAGAAGAGCAAGACCTTTGGATATCAAACTCCTTCCCAAATTTAATGATGTAAAAAAATTGTCACAGACAATGGTTCTTCCGGTGTTCTCCCAATGGTAGACTAGTTTCTGGACGACACTCTCTCCTACATTAACTGCTCGACTTGCATTTGAGCTTTTTCCTGTATATATTTCGCTGTTGAGAGGATAGAAGGACTTTGCATCGCATGCGAACCACACTTTAATTCCATACTTTGCTGGCTTAGATGGGATATACTGCGTAAATCTAGTTCTTCCGCGATATGCAAATAGTTGTTCGTCCACTGTTATCTCTCCCGATGGAGTATAGTGCTTACGAAGATTGACGTTCATTTGACTCCATAATTCAGTTATTGGAGCAGCCTTGTCATTAACCAGTCGAGCAGCTCTAGTACGCTGACTGTCAGACCGAATAAACCGTAAAATTTCCTTAAAGCGAGATTTTGGCATTGTTGCACTGTAATAACAAACTGCTTCATTGCTCCATAATACATCTATATCCTCATCGTTTGATTTGTTTACGCCTGCTAAAATTAGAAGCCCAACGAACGCTCTAAGTTCAATATTTGTCACCTTAATCCACACCCTCTCCTTTGCGGTGGGATTTTCTTCATTCCATTTTCGAAATGTTTTCTGCGCTTTATCGTTTGTATCCATCAGAACTTGTTCGAGCATCGATTGTGTGAATATGAGATCAAATACGGCGGACTCAATGAGTCCTTTAGTAGCTCGAGATGGGCCAACAGCGTTGTCTCGAAACAAATTATGAGCACTCATGCGAACTGCTGTATTAGGCAGATTGGTAAGCCAGACAGTATGATCTTTTGCCACTAATATACCAGGACGCTGCTCAATATTTACCTCTTCCTCAACATCCAAATCGTCGCCAAAATCTTCTTCGAAAAATTCACCTTCTTTCTGCTCATCGTCTCGAATATCGTCTTCTTCAAGATTTATTTCGTTTTCAGCATCAGACTCTTCCGGATTGATGGATTGATTGATTATTAGGTTTGTTGCAGCAGCAGAAACATTGCTTGAACTTGTGTGATGATCAGGTGGAACATAGTCGTTATTTGAATCTTCGTCAAAGCATAGCCCCTCCTCTTCTTCTTCATCAAGCTCTCTCAATTCATTTTCTATATGTTGCTGCATCTCTTCGTACGTAAGCCTTAATTTGAATTTTTTTTTCTATAACATCCTTTCAAAAATTTAAAACTCGCACTTACCGTTTAACGACTCGGCGCGGCTGATTTGAAGCACGCCCAGACATGCTTAGCGATGTATTTAAAAAAAAAAATCACAAATAGAAAGAACAGTTTCCAACTCGCTATTACAGAGTAAACTATTTTCATAAAATTGCACAACCGAACTGAACACACAGCACAATGAACTACAGTCGAAACTGTTTTCTGCACTGCGCTTTCCTTATAAAAGCATAAAATGTAACAAAACTAAACACAAAAGCACACACACACACACCCACAAACATGCGTAAGAAATCAACTAATAACAAAAATGGCAAAAGGACATGTTTCAGCATGTTAAAATCTAAACATCTTGAATTGAGTAAACTATTGATGTGCGTTTCCATACATTTTCTATGGTGTCTACATTTGTAGACAACCGGCCAGGAGAAGATCATTTTGAAAAGTGGGGTCCAGTGGTCTCGTTTATAATTTTTTTTGTATCGTTAGTAGCTTAAACTGCTTAGAATACATTTTTAGGAAGCTACTGAAAACCTCAAAAGCTTTTGTTGTAGACATTTTTTTTTTATTGAACTTTTTTGGCAAAAATGCTACAAATGTAGACTACCGAGCACATGAAGGTTAATGTCGCAAATGATCATTAATTGTCCGGTGTTTTGTGTTGGAAACTATTAAAACATAACAATAAATACATATAAAATTAATGAACACTAAAACAAAAATTTTATCAAAATAGTATCAAAATTAATAAAAAGCAAAAACTCTAAACAATAATATCAACAAAATGATAATAAAACTAACAAAAATAAAGTCGACAACAAATAATGAAGTAAATGAACACAAGTAACATTATAACATCAACATACACAACACCAACAAACATAAGTAGCATAAACTAGTTTTGCCGAGGTCTTCCAACAGCAACAACAACACCTCATCGCTGGGTTCCTAAGCTTTGCTTTTTGGCTAACCACGCGAGGAGCTTTCCTATGCTTCTCGCTGCACGTAAGTCATTGTTTTTTCGTGTCCGTCAACTCCACCATCCTCTCCAATCAGTTACGTCTGCGAGAGGGGTTGCACAGGGGGTTAATTTGTGCTGAGGCAAGGAATAACACTTGCTTCAATACATTTTGGCTATGTCCGAGTGTTTAATCTTTTTTGCGGGAGTAACTAATTACCATATTACCCTTATTTGCTCAAGACTTTCATTGTTCCTGAATGTCGGGGCATTTTCGCATAGACTTTTGCAATGTTCGTGGACTGAGAGCGAATTTCTTCTCGGTCTATGCATATTGTGCTCTTTATAGGCCTCAAATAATGGCACTATTTAAGTGAGACGTGCGATATATATGATAGGATGAAAATATTTTATCTCCTCAGTTCTCTTGGGCATCGGCGCAATGTTGGTTGCCAAAGCCTTTTGTATAGGCTCTACTATGGGAAGTGTTCAAGGGAGGTACATGGCCTGACGCTACCAGTTCGTATATTTCCTAGGTCTACTCGGGTAGCTTTTCAAGCCCATCCCTTTACCATTGCATCGGTGCCCAATAGATCCAAAATAATTTGTTTTTCAGTCGCACAGTAAGATTGTGGAATAATCTCCCTGTGAGCGTGTTCCCCGGCAGTTTTGATCTGTGAAAGTTTAAAGCAATTCTTCATCGTCACTAACTTTCACCCGTCTTACGAATTAACGCAATGCTTTCACATTTAAATAGAGCACCCTCTAAGCGTTGGTTAAGTACAAAAAAAAAAAATATATGTATCTAGGTTTTGGAGAAGAACAGACAAGACTCAACAAAGTATGTTTGGCCCACTTACTCCACAAGATACTTACTCTCCACAAGGAAGAGTTGAGGTGAATCGGACGTTCTTCACAACTCAAGTGCGTAACAGATCTGCCATTAAATGTTATATTTGCGTATTCATCTGCATTTCTACAAAGGTCTCACACTTGGAAGTTGTATATGACTTGTCGACTCCGTCGTTCTTTGCTGCTCTCAAGAGCTTTATCAGCACGCGCGGCAGGCCAAAAACAATTTTGTCTGATAACGCCACAAACTTTGTGGCTGCCAAGAATGGGCTACAAGAGTTGAAGCACTTATTCATGTCTCAGTCTCACATGGAAACAGTTCACCAACAGAACCTTGGAGACAGTATCGAATGGTGATTCCTTCCACCACGCTATCCTCACTTTTGTGGGTTGTGGGAGGCAGCAGTAAGGGCTGCGAAGGTTAATTTCTATCGAGTTGCAGGCATATCAATTTTAACTTTTGATGAGCTACGCAAACTTGTTTGCCAGATTTCTGTTATTATAAATTCTCGACCTGTTCATACAATTTCAGAAAACCCAGATGATTTAGAAGTTCTTACTCCAGCGCATTTTTTGGTTGGTGCCCCGCTTACAAGCTTCATCGAGCCTGATGTGACGCATCTTGAAATTAATCACCTGAGTAGATGGCAGAGGGTTAGTGCCATGCAACAATCATTCCGGAAAAAATGGAGCGCGAACCATCTTACAATATTTCAAGAACGCAGCAAATGGAAATATTCAGTACCTAACATCTGAGTGGCTTCTATAGTGCTGCTCAAGGACGAAACTCTGCCGCCACTGAGGTGGCAACTTGGTCATGTGACGGATACGATTTGTGGCAATGATGGGGTGGTTCAGGCGGTGATCGTTCGACCTATCCATGGAATCACCAAACGTGCTGTAAGAAAGGTTGCTGCTCTCCCAACACAAAATTATGCTATTGAAATCCCATGTCTTCCAAAGGGGGGAGGATGTCCTGATAAGAGTTAAACATTGAACTTCTATTTTGTGCGCTCTCTTACACATTAAACATATTCATGCATATGTGCTTTTTTTTGTCTTTGTATATTGAGCAGCATTGTTTTGTACTTAGTCATTTCACTCAAATATGTATTATTTTGAATGTTGTTTAGCTTCACTGCAATTAGTTTGAAATAGATTTGTCATTACCTTTTTCAATTGAACGCGTTTGGTTTTTATTTTGCATCACGTCAAATTTAATTGTTCTTAAATAAATAGTGATATTAAAACAGATAATATATTGTTAACTAAAAATATATGTGTTTTTACTATATAAACTTCGTTCTGCTGCAGCTCTGCCTTTTACCGTTTATTTTTGAAATCGTTGGCGTGCGATTTCCCAACATTTTTCGCTTCGGACACAATTCGCTTGCTAGAGCCAAATGAAGAAAACTACGTGAAGGTATTTCATAGTTTAAAAAAGCGATTTGATAATAAATTTCTTAATTTTCAGTCCCACATTAAGGAAATCTTTGGCTTAAAGGGAGTAGAGAGTGATTCTGCAGCTAGCTTGCGGGAGATGAGATGACAAGGTCAACGCTTACTTGCATGCCTTACAGACGATAGGATCAACCGACCAACTCGCAGAACTCATGTCTAAAAAACTTGATGTAAATTCGCAAATTAATTGGGAAATAGATTTACTTCATAGAGACCCAAATGGACATCTATAGCAACATTTTTTGAGAAGAGATGACGCATGCTTAAGAACTTGGAGGCAGTCGTTTCGATTCAAAAACCTTACAAAAGATCAGCTCAGTTCGTCCAGTCATTCCAGCATAGCTGTAAGCGTCATGCGTTTGTTGCTTCAGGTCGAATATTCACATGCCAATTTTGTGAATGCAACGAGCATACTATTTATAATTGCACTCAATTCATCAATCTTTCTCCAGCTTTGCGCTACCAAGAAGCAAAGAATCTTTTTTTATGCCTTAACTGTTTGCACAAAGGGAACACCCTGAAAAAGTGTAAATCAGGTCATTGTCGCCATTGTCGCCATTCTCCATCTAAGCATCACTCGTTGCTTCATATGGCCTCGAGTTCGACACTTTCAGATGTAGTGAGTGTCGACAGCTCCCAATCAACCACATCAGCAAACATGCAATCATCGTTTTTCTCAACACTATCAAACAACACTATTTCCTTTGCGTTTCAAAGCGACAAAAAACGTCGTTCTGCTTGTCGCAGAAATTATTCTAATAAAAAATTGTACAATATGTTTTAACACACTGATAAAAAAGGTTGTCTGCGCAAAACAGCTATATGTTTATATAAATTAATAATTATTAGAATTATGAGTGGCATTCGTGGCGTAGAGGGTAGATTGCGTACGTGCCAGAGAACCCTAGTTCAATTCCCACCTAATACAAACATTTTTTTTGATTGAATAAATTTTTTCTGTTCGGTCGTCACCTCTCTACAGACAATGTCAAACCTCAGAGAATAAAAACTGCCATGAGAGCTTCTTGAGAACATAAGCCGTTTGGAGTCGGCATAAAACTTGTAGGTCCATTTTTCAATCATTTGTGTTCAAACATTTTCACAACACGCACAACACAAATGATCATAAAAAGCTGGCCATTTCGTTTGTTTTTTAATTATTAGTACTTATATTATAAGATAAACTTCATATTTATATTTTATAAGATGTAATGGTTGAATCACCTTAACGTTATAGAAAAATAAAAGCGTAATGAAATAAGCAAAACAATGTCGGCTTTTTCAAAAATAATTTTATTTATTTTTAGCTAGACGCGTTTCGGTATCAAAAATACCATCATCGCTAGTGTTCAAATTTCAACTCAATTTACAGTGTTAATATCGAATTAAGTACAATAAAAAGAAAAATACCTAAGAATGATAGACATAATAAATAAGACAATTAGAAATCAAGTAAACAGTTTAAAAGTTAACTAAAGGAAACACTATTGAAGTGTGGAGTAGTATATATTAAAAGAGAAATGAAAAGAGAGAATGAATAAGTTTTGTTTTAATTATAAGATCGAAAAAAGGCTAGAGAATACGGGACCATTATCTCTGTTTAACGTATTGTTAATCTGTTTATCTGTTTCTATGCTATCTTAGCATATCTGTTATCTGTTTTCAATGCTTAATGTCAATGCAATGTAATGTCCCGCTAACTCCAGAAAATTGTCATTCTGATGTATTTTTTTTTCATTGTACTTAATATGATATTAACACTGTAAATTAAGTTGAAATTTGAACGCTACCGATGATGGTATTTTTGATACTGAAACGCGTCTAGCTAAAAATAAATAAAATAATTTTTGAAAAAGCCGACATTGTTTTGTTTATTTCATAAAGCTTTTATTTTTGTATAACGTTAAGTTGATTCAACCATTAAATCTTATAAAATAATCGTTGTATAGTACTCCAGCAATAAAATTTAAAATTTATTGATACATATTTATAGTTTAACTTAACTCAACTTAACTTCTTTTAGAAATTTGTTTACCTATTTGTATATATGTATTAACCGCAAAAGTAATATGTTGTTACATGGTAAGGTTAGGTTAATCCGGCCGCCACCTGGCGGACGCTCACATAGACCATTCTGCTCCTTAATGGTACCGTGTGAAAGCAGCCTGTAAGGAGTTAGTTAAAGTTGGTAAAGATTTGCGTTGAATTCGCGAACCTAAGGAGGGTTTCTGTAGAAATTTTGGCTGCATGTTGTAGTGACAGAAACGTCGGTGAACCTTAGTGTTTTAGTTTCGATTTAAGAAAAAATCTTCGAAAAAATATATACATATATATCTAATCACACAAATATACTTATATTACAAGATAAACTACATATTTATAGTTTAACTTAACTCAACTTAACTTTTTTTAGAAATTTGTTTAACTATTTGTATATATTAACCGCAAAATTAATATGTTGTTACATGGTAAGATTAGGTTAATCCGGCCGCCACCTGGCGGACGCTGACATAGACCATTCTGGTCCTTAATGGTACCGTGTGTAAGGAGCTTGTAAGGATTTAGTTAAAGTCGGTAAAGATTTGCGTTGAATTCGCGAATCTAAGGAGTGTTTCTGTAGAAATTTGGCTACATGTTGTAGTGACGAAAGCGTCAGTGAGCCTAAGTATTTTAGTTTCGATCTAAGTAGAGCGGGGAAGGTGCAAAGTAGGTGTTCCAGGATCTCAGCCGTGCCTGGTTTCTTGCACTTCCTACAGTTGCCATTCGTTGTAATGCCTATCTTCTTCGCGTGAGCTGCCGCCATTGAGTGACCAGAGAGGATACCCACCAGTGTCCTGCATTCTCTGCGTGGCCGTACCAGGATGAACAGAGTCCATTTTTTGCATCGTGTATCACACATGATTTTTGATATTCTCTCCATCTACGACTCACTGCTTTTGCGGCCCAATCTTCGAGGTTTCTGTACAGTTCTTGTGGTGGGATTAGTACATGTTGTATGGACTCTGATCCCAGCCCACCGCCCTTCTTTGCTAGTCTATCCACCTTTTCATTTCCATCAATGCCCCGTTGGCTTGGGACCCAGTAGATGTACACTGTCTTTGAAGAGCATCTAGTGCTTCCCTGCTTGCCAGCGCATTTGTGGATCTGATGGTAGCGGAGTACATGAATTTGATCGCCGCTTGGCTGTCTACAAAGATGTTAATATTGGAGTGTTGTGTGTTTATGTTAAGGGCAGTCTCCGCGGCCTTCCTTATGGCAAACACTTCTGGAAGATGCTGCAGTGGTCCGATAGTTAATACGGCTGACTCATCTCTGGTTCTGCACAGTAAACTGCCGGTCCAACTCCCGTACGCAGCTTAGAGCCGTCAGTAAATGTGTTGACCGCCCACTGTGCTTGTTCTATGCCGTAGCACCAGTCGTTCGGTCCTGGGCATATTGATAATGTTGAGTCTATTATTGTGAGAGGTATCATGAAGGCTGTGCTACTGTATAAATCCTTGCTGATGTACAGTGCCCAAACCTTTGTTTGTGGATGTCATTTGCCATCGTAAGGTGCTGTGCAGTTTTCCCGGCTATAAGTTTTGCTTGTTGTCTAAAGACATACAGAGAGTCATCGCATTGAATTATTTCTAGCGCTTTCGTTGGAGTTGTATTTAGCGCCCTTGCTATGCAGATCGCTGCTTGCCGCTGTGTTTTCTCCAGGTGTCTAAGGTATGTTGACTTTTCCACCACCGACCACCACACGATAATTCCGTAGAGTAGAATTGGACGAACTACCGTTACGTAGATTCAATGCATCAGAGGGTGAGAGATCCCAAATGCTGCCCAGCATCTTCTTAGACGCGTATAGCGCATTGGTGGCTTTCTTCACTCTCTCGTTTACAATAATTCTCTATGATAGTTTGCTGTCCAGGACGACTCCTAAATACTTCGTGTGGCTTTTCGGGGTGAGGTGTATATTGTTTATTTTCAGTGGTATCCACGGCAGTATGTATCTTGTACCTTTTCGTGAATAGAACCAGATCTGTTTTCCCGGCGTTGATGCTAAGGCCGCCTGAGCTAGTCCATCTGAGTAACTCCCTGAGTGTGCTCTCCATTATTGAACTTATTGTTGTTAGACATTTCCCCACTATAAACATGCTTAGATCATCTGCATAAGCTATTATCTCAGAGCTCAGAAGCTCTACCTTCGAAGTTTTTGAGTAGTTCATTAATGACTAGATCCCATAGTAAGGGCGATAGAACCCCTGGGGTGTACCCCTCCGATTTAGAGGTCGATTGTTGGTGGTGCCTCTATTACGCGTAAGCCATTGAGTATTGCAGCAGTTGATACATTGTTAAATGCGCCTGAGATGTCTAGAAATGCACCAAGTGCATATTCTTTGTAAGTGTAACGACTCAGGGGTTCGTTTAATAGTTTTTTCAGCTGAAGTAACCTCAGCGGCTGTCCAGGGTTCTTACAAGACGATCTATAAGGTTTTGTAGATCGCTTGACCTTGCTGGAAGGTTCGTTGTTGTGATGAGACCTATGCGTATGGTTGTTGTTGTAGTCACTGGAAATTTGGCCAGCGGTTCCCCTTTGGAGCCCTTCACGGGAGGTCTAGTTATGATGAAGACACCCTAGGAACGTGGCTCGACGTTGATAAGATGGTGACCAGCTATTCCTTTTTGGGGCTCTCCACAGAAGGTCTCTGTGTGTTTGCCTCCACAAATTAGTTGGTGAAAGCAACCTTGGCGATGATGAAGATGCCCTGGGTAATCACTGCTGGCGTGACTGTGCCTTGCTAGGCGGTACTTCCTGTTATCTCTTAATGGCTCTCTACGTTTGCGTGGCGTGATATATAGAAATTCACATTTAGATTTTAGATTAATTTTTTTAATAGTTCATCAGTACAGTAAGAACTACGTTCTTTTTAAGTACACATCTTATTACTTACTTACTTAGGTGGCCGTGACAACCCGTGTCCGGATTTCGACCGACCTCATCAGCTCTCGCCAGGCGCCTCTGCTTTGCGCGCGCCTTCTCCAATCGGATACACCAAGTGCGGTTAGGGCTTCCTCAGCCTGGTCCATCCATCGGAGGCATGGTCTCCCTCGTCGTCGTTGACCAGCGACCCTCGCTTCGAGCACCTTTTTCGCTGGAGCATCGTCGTCCATACGATGGACATGACCCAGCCAGCGTAGTCGCTGCACAGTTATACGCCGAACTACGTCAATGTCTCCGTAGAGCTCATACAGCTCGTGGTTCATTCGGATGCGATAGTCATCGCCGACTCGAACAGGACCGAAGATTTTGCGAAGGACTTTTCTCTCGAACACCCCCAGAGCGGCTGCGTCAGTTTGCGAAACTACCCATGCCTCAGCGCCATAAAGCAGCACAGGTAGAACGAGCGTCTTGTAGAGTGTTAGTTTTGTCGATCGAGAGAGGGCTCTGGAACTTAGTTGCTTACTGAGCCCGTAGTAGCACCTATTAGCAATTATTGTTCTTCGCTTTATCTCCAGGCTGATTTCGTTGTTAGTATTAATGGCGGTGCCAAGGTATACAAACTCCTTGACTACTTCAAAGTTATAGCTGCCGGATGAAACGTGGGAGTCTAAACGCCGAGCTCCCTTGTTTGTAGACAGCATATACTTTGTTTTACCCTCATTTATCGTCAAACCCACTTTGGCTGATTCCTTTTCGATAGCGGCGAAAGCAGCGGTAACATCTCTCTTGGTTCTGCCAACAATATCAATATCATCAGCGTAAGCAAGGAGCTGGACACCTTTATAGAAAATGGTGCCATTACGATGCACACCGGCCTTTCGTACGATCCCCTCCATGATGATGTTGAAGAGATCGCAAGACAGTGGATCGCCTTGCCTGAAACCTCTTTCGGTATTGAAGGTTTCGGAGAGGTCATTTCCTACCTTGACGGAGCTGCGTGTGTTGCTCAACGTCATTCTGCAAAGTCTAATCAACTTTGCAGGTATACCGAACTCAGACATTGTTGCGTATAGGCAATCCCTTCTCGGGCTATCGAACGCAGCTTTAAAGTCGACAAAGAGATGGTGTGTGTCAATTTGATTTTCGTGGGTTTTCTCCAGGATTTGTCGTAGCGTGAAAATCTGGTCTATGGTAGACTTACCAGGTCGAAAGCCACACTGATAAGGTCCAATCAGTGTTTTTGTAATTGGCTTTAATCTTTCACACAGTACGCTTGAGAGAACCTTATATGCGATGGAAATAAGACTGATACCTCTATAACTTGCGCAGATTGTAGGGTCTCCTTTCTTAAGTATAGGGCACAGTACACTGAGGTTCCAATCGTCGGGCATGCTTTCTGCTAGCCATATTTTGCTGATGAGCTGATGCATGCGCCTTATCAATTCATCGCCGCCGGTTTTAAACAATTCAGCTGACAGGCCGTCAGCACCCGCTGCTTTATTGTTTTTGAGTCGTTGGATAGCAACTCGAACCTCTTCATGGCTAGGTGGTGATACTTCCACTCCGTCATCGTCGATTGGTGGCACTGCACTGTGCTCTCGATGGGCGGCATTGGTGGAATCGTCGCCATTAAGTAAATTGGAGAAGTGCTGTCTCCACAATCTAAGCACACACTGTGTATCCGTATTCAGATCTCCATTTTCGTCTCTACAAGTGGATGCTCCGGGCTTGAAACCTTGGGTTAGACGCTTAACCTGTTGATAGAATTTTCGTGCATCCTTCTTGCCCTGGTATACCTCTAGTTCCTCACGCTCACGCTTTTCCTGCTCTCTTTTCTTGCGTCTGAAAAGGCGCCTCTCTTCCTTCCTCTTTTCGCGGTAGTTTTCTCGCACGGCTCGCGTTGCAGCTGACTGCAGCGTTTTTCTATAAGCGGCGTTTTTTACTGCAGTCGCAATTCGACACTCCTGATCATACCATTGGTTCCGAGGTTGCGGGCGCCGGAAACCAATGACTTCTTCAGCGGCAGCGCGCATGGAGTGGGATATATGCGCCCAAAGTCCGCCGGCGTCGTCGAGTCCAGAGGTTGGTCGGTTGAGCTTAACCGAGAGTTGAGCGGAGTAGGCTTCGGCAGTCCGTTGTAATTGCAGCTTAGCGACATCTAGCTTTCGTTGCATTCCTGTGCGTATGTTCTTGGCATTGCATAATCGCATGCGGATCTTGGCTGCAACAAGATAATGGTCGGAGTCAATGTTGACCCCCCGAAATGTACGCACATCTAGAACACTAGAGGCATGCCTTCCGTCGATTACAACATGATCAATTTGGTTTCGCGTTTTTTGATCCGGGGACAGCCAGGTGGCCTTGTGGATGTCGAGGTGCTTAAATCTGGTGCTACTCACTACCATGTTTCGTGCCGCGGCGAAGTCGATCAGTCTTAGACCGTTGTTTGTGGAGGTCTCGTGAAGACTGAACTGACCGACAGTGGGGCCAAAGATGCCTTCCCTTCCGACTTTCGCATTAAAATCGCCGAGGACTATTTTCACGTCATGGACCGGAAGGTGGTCATATACGTCCTCAAGACTAGCGTAGAAAGCGTCCTTGACGGCTTCGTCCTTTTCCTCCGTCGGGGCGTGCGCGCAAATAAGGCTTATGTAGAAAAATTTTGCCTTGATGCGGATCGTGGCCAATCTTTCGTTCACAGGTGTGAACCGGGAAACAAGGTGGCGTAGTTTCCGGCTAACGACGAATCCACATCCGAATTCGCGCTTCTCCGCATGGCAGCTGTAGTAGATATCGCAGTGTGCTTGTTTAGAGCAGCCTTGCCCTTTCCATCGCATTTCCTGGATGGCGGTGATGTCAGATTGTATTGTTTTGAGGGCTTCCGCCAGTTGGATAATGGCACCTTCCCTATAAAGGGTCCGGACATTCCAGGTGCATATCCGTAAATCATTGTCCGTTTTTCGTTTGCGGTGGTCGTCAACGTAATTGGGGTTCTTATCCGAGGCTGGTTTAGTTTTCATTGGGCAGTAGTAATGTGGCGGGACCCAAACCCTGCGCACATTCCATGTTTAAGGTCTATGGATCGACCCGCCGCTCAAATTAGCCGTCAAACTGACGGATGCCAGTTTGCCGTTGCCCAGGGAACACCACTTGGAGGTTTGAGTCGACTTGAGACGATTTCGACATGGATAATGCTGGCCTCGCCAGGTTGAGGCGGTCAGACACGTTGCCATGTGAAGGTTCGCCCCCTGTTCCAGTACACATCTTATAGACTAGATAATTTTCACAGAAAAAACCAAAAATAAAATAATATGACTTACAGTTAAAAATAATTGTTAAATGTTATTTATTGTAATTTTATATAATTTAATGTAATTTAAAAACAGCTAATTGTATTTACAAAGTATTTTTAATAACAATAAATTTCACTTTATAGCATTATTAAGTAAAATAAACATAATCATAAAAATTAAAGAAAAAAATTAGAGATAAGCATATTCAAAATAAAAGAAGAAATAGCGATATATGATAGAAAGGCAGTTCCGAGTAAGTGATACCAGAAAGGACTAGCTGTATTACAAGCTTACGTCGTGTATCAATAGGTGTATACTCAGCCGGTATTCTAAGGTTACGCAGGATGTAATCGATTTTGCGTACTACTCTGTTTATATGTGTTGTGTGTACAACCCAAAAATAAATAAACAAACAAATAAGAATATAATAAACAGACCACACAGTCACAAGCAAAGTTAGTTACATAAGCAAACCTTGAAACCCGTGAGTGCAATATGATCAAGTTTAATAGTGCAGAAAGAATGAAAATAATAAAATGACATGAATGAAAATAATAAAAGAAATACATAGTAATTGGTAATGAATCACGAATGTTGGCTAAGCGCCAGCAGCCACTTGCGGTGTTAACGAAGATCTTATCATATTGAAACTTCCACATGTGAGTCAGTGTATGAACTAATATTTGGTACTGCATTTTTTGTGAAAGACACAAAATGCAAGTCTGCATATTTATTCACAACAATCTTAAATGATTGGTTAAATTCAATATATTCGAAATGTGACTGGAAAGAGGTATGTCTAAGATATGAGAATCTTTGTTAAAATTCATTATATAAGCGAGGGATTTTTAAAATAAAATGAAGATCTGATTTGCAGTTAAAAGAAGTTTTTTTTTTTATTTTGGGCTTCATTAGAGCGGCCTTGAGTGATTCAGTTTTAGCGTGTCTCGCTTAAAAGCTAACCTATAAGGAATCAGTAACATATAAACATAGCATGGCGATCCTGCGGACGCCGTTCCTGCGACCAAGATAGATAATGCGAACAACGTTTCTGTGATAAAATAAATCCTGCAAATTAAAGTTACTTATTGAAATACTGAAGATTAAAAACCTGATGTCATACTCAAGAGAAGGGTTAGATGAGCTATTCGAGCAGCTGAATCCAGCAGCAGCATTTGTAGAAGAGGAATACGTACCCAAACACGTAGCACAAGGCAACACAGTAACACAACAGATATATATTCCGACACCATTGACTGCTGGACCAAAGCCACTCACACTTGAGAAATACCAGCAAAGACAGTGTAAAAAGACATAGCAAGTAAAGGACAAACCTAGAAGAAAGACAAGAGGAGGCAAAGCAGTAAAATTGAGAAGAAAGCTTGGTGAGATATACCGCGTGATCCATCTAGCGTCAGGTGAAAACAAGAAGAAACTAATAGCTGAACTGATCGCAGCAAAGAAAGAACTACATGATACCAAATATTATAGAAGTCTACAGACAACAGTTGATGCCATTATAAAGCCCACTGGAGTATAAAATGGACGAAATGGACGATTGTTCTCCCGAAAGCCAAGGAACAAACAAAAATAACAATGAACAACAATAACAACAGCAGCAGCAGCATAAGCAGCATCGAATACAGTATGAATAATGCTATAGGGGTTGTATCAATTATTTTTATAGCAATGGTAAAAATTTACTTTATAAATAGGCATTTTAAGACTTATGTAAAAAAACAAATTATTAAGAACCTAAATTTGAATAACACAACAATTAGCAACGTTTCAAAACAAAAAAATTTTTTTTTTTTAATAAATAAATCCATATACATACATACGTACATACATCTAAAACAATTACTTAAAGGAAAAATGGTAGAATTTGCGACAAGGTGTTTTTACCAAGAATGCTTTGGGATACTATTTAATGAGTACTGTGATAATTGTCAGAAGAGACTAGTGGGCATTGGAAAAGTTAGGTATCTAAGTTATAAAGCTAAAAGTTTTCATTATAATTGTTTTAAATGTAATGTGTGCAGAGTTAATATCGGAGCAAGAGGGTTTAAAAATAGAGATGCTGGAGTAATATGTCTGAAATGCAACATGATTGGATAAGTAACAGACTTTTAATAAGGCTATGAAATAAGATGATAAAATGAAATTATTGATGGAAATATAATATGCAAAGCAAATATTAGCTAAACTAAGAAGAAGTCCGAATATAACTTACACGACTGAGTACACAAATACAAAAAAGTTACGAGATTTACAAAAAATATGACTCAGGATTAAAGAGCAATAAGAAGAAATCAATTTTGATATAATAATAGAAAAAATAATTTTTTTTTTAAACTAAAGAATCTGAAAGTAAGGAATTAAAAGAAAATAATAAAGAATCTGAAAGCAACATGGCTTCATTTGATTTGATTACTGCTTCCAAAGTGATTCTTGAATACCAAGGAGATTTTCGTGATTTAAAAAATTACATTGGTATAATTGAATTTTATCACGATATACGTACCTTGAAGGATAATCAACAGAAACAAACATTGATCAAATTTATTCTGGCCAAGAAACTATCTGAAAAAGTAAAGAATAAAATTTTAACAGAAAGCAAACCAACTACTCTTGAAGAATTTAAAAGAACGCTTCAACAAGCATATAGATCTAATAAGACTACATCAAGACTTCGCAATGAGTTAACACGAATAAATCAAGGCAGTTTGAGTGCTACTGTATTCGGGTCAAATATAGAGAATTTATTAGCGTCACTCAATGAACTACAGATTAGTGAGCAAGGTGAAACAAACCGAGAGATAAAAGTAAAGTTAAATGACCAAATTGGTTTGACAACTTTCGAAAATGGTTTAGTTAAACCATTTAGATCTATTGTAATGGCAGCAAGACCTGTAAAGCTAGCAGAAGCCATTAGGATAGCTTCAGAAATAGTACCCAACAATAGTACCTGAATCATGTATTTTAAAAGTTTCACAGAGGTAGAAAAAATTAATGTACAAATAGAGGACAATTTAGACAAAATAATTTTACGAATAATGGAAATTTTAGCAGAAATCAAAATCTTAACAGGAATTACAATAAAAATGTAGTGTATGATAATATAGAGGTAGAAATAATACTAATTTCAGAGGAAATTAATAATAGTAAATTTAATAATAATAGATGGGGCAACCAGGGAAACTGGAATGCCCCCGGTGGTCAAAGACCGGGGAGTTCTCAAATAATAGGACAAAAACGATTTTACGACATAATATAATTAATGTAAGTCTAATGAAATAACAAATTATGTCACAGTTAATATAGGAAATAATATAGTTACATTGTTAAAAGATACTGGAGCAGACATTTTTCTATACAAGAATAAGGTAGTAAATAATTATGTTGATAGTAGTGAATCTATATATATAAAAATGAATGTATGTATGTGGGTATGTGGATAGGTGTGTATATCACGTATAGACTCCAAAACCGCCGAACCCATCTTTATGAAATAGAGATACTGAAGCAACATTCTCAGTTCCTGTGAAGTTTGGTATTGATTGGACAAGGGGGCGTGGTACCACCTATGTAACCCAAATTGGCTCTACCGCCCACGAACCAAAAAAATTCCAATATATCAGACGGTTTTAATCGTATAAACCTAAGATTTGGTAATTTAGTTCGTATGGTTAATGTCGACCAATGTAAAAAAATTGGGCGTGGTCACACTATATCTACGCCCACTTTTCAGAAATCATTTTGATTCCTGAGATGTACACGTTTTGATAGTGAATCTTGGTATACAGGTGCTATAGGTCCAAGTGGCTGTCACTATGAATATATAAATGTTGTCATGCCCACTTTTACCGCCCACAAATCAGTAAAAATGCTTTATATCAGATGGCTTTTGCCGTAGAAGACTAAGATTTGGTAATTTGGTTCGTATGGTTACTGTCGGCCAATGTACAAAAAATGGGCATAGTCGCAATATGTCTACGCCCACTTTATCGCAATCATGCTTATTCCTGAGTTGTACACGTTTTGATAGTGAATGTTGGTATGCAGGTGCTATGGATCCAAGTGGCAGTCACTATGTATAAATATATATTGTCACACCCACTTTTAACGCCCACAAATCAGTAAAAATGCTTTATATCAGACGGCTTTTGCCGTAGAAGACTAAGATTTAGTAATTTAGTTTATATGGTCATTATCGGCAACTGTTAAAAAATGGGCGTGGTCGCATCATATCCACGCCTCCTTTTTCGAAATCATGCTTATTCCTGAGATGTACACGTTTTGATAGTGAATCAAAGTATGCAGGTGCTCTATGTGGCAGTCAATATATATATACAGGGTGCCCCGCAATTGAGTGCAACTATTTACGGAACTGAAAGGTTATGCCGAGCTGAGCAAAATATCGTATGGGAGGGGGGGGTCTATTTTCACATTCTTAGGAGCTACAGGGTTAATTAAAATTTCACGACTTTGGCGAACGTTATTGTTTCTAGCAGAAAAACTAGCTTACATAAAACTTATTTTGATAGTTCATTATAACGCAATAAAATCACCTCTCTAACGGCATATCAACAAACCCCACCAACTTAACCGTTACCGAGCTGGGCTCGTGTGAAGATGAAATCAATCGATTGAAAATATCAAATTTCAATTTTTAGTGCAAATTTCTCAAAATTTCGTGTAATAAATGAATCTTTTTTAAATCTACTTTGCAATCTATTCAATTTTCTTTTCAATGACACCAAAAACAGAAACATATCTTAAGAAATAAAAAAGTTGGCTGTACTA
>OU612045.1:111390177-111468945 GCA_914767935.1 Coremacera marginata
ACATTAACTGTGTGATGTAATAATTTACTTCACCGAAGTTTCTGTTCAGCCAGTTGCTTAGCTCAGGCTTAAGTCGCGACGTCTAGCGTCCATAGTTTTCACGTTGCCATCTCTCTTGCGATTTCTGTATTGTTTGTTTTCTTGCTTCTTGCTCTGTCTGCCGACTCATTGGTCGGTCTTTGTGAGCACATAGACTCTTACGCTCCAAAACTAGCAAGTCGTTTGGTATCGTTCCACAAACTACAAGCACCGCGGCTTGCGAGACAGTGCGGTACGACGAGGCTACCCGTAGTGCTGCTGTATTTTGCACAGAACTTAAAGCTTTTCGGTAGTGCTGTTTTTTACAATATCGCCTCAAATCTCGCAGCTATACAGCAAAATCGCCTGCGTGTTCAACTTAAGATGCTTACGTTTGCTCGCGGTTGGGCCACCTGTATTAGTTAAGATAGTTAAGATTTGTTAAGATAATGATGCTTTGGCTTGTGCTGCTTTTTTTACCGAGTGCTGTATCTGCGCCCAGTAGGTCAGCTTCGAGTCAAGCTGAACGCTCATGTATCTTACTGCATTTTTCGTTGTTAAGGTCTCTAAATTTGTGCTGATTGGTTTTTTAAGCGGTATGTTCTTCTTGGTAAGAATAAGCAAATCCGTCTTTTCTGTTGCTAGTTTTAGATTGTGATAATTCATCCATGCTTGCGTTCGTGTCATGACCTGAGACAATTTGCGCTGAGCATCGTCGGGATTTCTGGGTTTTATAAGTGACGCGATGTCGTCAGCATATCCAGCCAGGTACGTGTCGTCTGGCATTGCAATACGTAATATTTTGTAATAGCATGCGTTCCAGAGATCTGGGCCAAGAATGGAGCCTTGTGCAGCGCCAGATGTTATTTGCCTAGGACGAGGTCCACTGCTGCTATCGTAGATCAGTGTTCTGTCCTTAAAGTAGCTGCGTTTCATCCTCATCAAGTATTGTTGTACCTTTAACGGTTTTGCAGTGCATCCATTATGTCAATCTACCTTAAACTGTTGAATGCGTTTTTAGAATCTAGGAGTGCTTAGAGAACTATCCGTCTGCTGTTGTGGTTTCGGTGTGTGCAATCTGTATGCTTTTTGAGACGTCGATTACAGATTTTCCGGGTCGAAAGCCGTACTTCTTCCTTGATAGGCCTCTAGCATTTTCTATTGCTTGGGATAATCGCGGTATTATTAGCATTTCCAATGGCTTTCCTCCAGTGTCCAACATACTTAGTGGGTGGTATGAAGATGGCGCTTCTGGATCCCCTTTTCCCTTGGTGATAAGTACAAGCTGCTGAGTTTCCACACTTCTAGAAAGACTCCTTCTCTCAAACAGGCGTTGTACATTTTAAGGAGCAGTAGAGGTTTCTCGTTTTCCACTAAACGTACTATCTCAGATGGGACTCCGTCCGGACCCAGTGCTCTACGGTTTTTCATTGTATTGGCTGCCTTGATTATATCATCCTCGACAAACGGTTCTAGTGAGTTGGCGCTTATCTGCATGTCTGGTTCAGCGCGTCTATCTTCATGTGTTGGAAAGAGCGTGTTTATAATATTTTCCATCTTTTCTTCAGACAGATTTGCTGTGGGGGACTTAGTGCCTAGCTTCTGTGTAACAAGTTTGTAGCCAAGACCCCATGGGTTATTGTTAATGTGGTTAAGAAGTTCCTCTCATTTGTTCTTTTTGCTCATGATTATTGCGGATTTAGGATGTTTTTTGGCCTGTTTGTACTCTTCCGTGTCGTTTCGCTTACAAAGTAATGAATGCCCGGCGTTGTTCCCTGCTGTTTGTGTTTGTTATCCTTGCTGCGAACGCACAGTGTGTCTTTTTCAATTTTAGCGTGCCATAAGTCCCTGAAAAAAATGTAGAATTTGTACAAAAAGTCTTTTTTTCTCAATAGAAATATATTTGTGTTATTTGAAAATAATATCTAAAAGTCAAAATAACTTTTGCATATTTTTTGAAAATTTGTCAAAGCAACGCACTAAAATTATGCCAAATTTAACCAAACATAACTTTTGAGGTGGAAAAGATTTTGCAATAAATTTTTATTTTTGTAAATGTATAGTTGAATTCTAATATGATTTTATAAAAACAAGTTTTTTTAAAAATTAAAATACATATTTAAAAATTTATAGAAAAAAATGAGTTATTATATCATCAAATTATACTTAAAGTCATTTTCGGTAAGTAAAATCTAAAATGTTCCACTGTAAATATGATGGAAAGTGTAACTAAAAAAATATTAAGTGTTTTTATTGAAGTTTTTAAAAAAAAACCATTGCGCAAGTTGACTCGAATAAAAGAAATCTTCATATATGCAACTATACCTTTTCATTCCATTATTTAGTACATTTTGCATCTATAAGGATAATTTGTGTAAACAAAACTGGATACAGTCGATTTTTTGTAGGATTTATATTTCAAGTAAATTGCACAAATAAAATGAATTTCAACATTATTAATTTTCAGGAACTATATTAATTTCAATTTTTAGTCAATTTTTATATCAATTTAAATTAATAATTTTATGCATGCTTAATAATGATAGTTTAATATATTTAAGATTAAAATTTCATTGTTCTACTTTTAAAACTTTTCACGCAATGACATATTTTATGTTTGCTTAATATGCTTGCTTCTAAAATCGTGTGCAACAACAAGTTCAAGATAAGAAAGTTCAAGATAAAAACCTATATATTCAGCAGAGATTTAGAAGTGAAATTGAGCTTTAAGTTGACATGCCTAAAAAAAAAGGTGGTAATACTAGTGATGGCAACACTGCTAGGAAGTTTTTTAGAAGTGCTGAGCTATCTTCGGAAATAACCGGCATTAACTTGAAACTTATTCAACGGTCTTACATCATTTTAGAGTGCATAGGCTGTGGGTTTCCAATAGACCCAACTTCTTCGGAATGTTTCCTGAGGAAACAAGGAACCTTTACTTGGCTAACAATGAATGGTACTACATGCCAGTAAGCTCACAAGGTAACATTAAAAACTTTAATATTCAATTATATAGTTTACTTTATTTTAATTTGAAGGTTCTGTTTCATGGTGAAAGGATTATAAGTTCATGCATACTTCCAATAGGCCAGCGCTCTGAAGAAGCTCAGGAAGTCAGAAACAAAGATAGCAGACGCTTTAGAGAAAGCTTTACCAGAAAAACTTCAAGAATCGCCACAAATGAAGATTTGCTACACAGACTTTTAATTTCGTCTGATCAGTTTATTAACTCTTTGTGACAACCACCCAAATATAAACGGTCTAATTTAACAGTAGATGTAATAAAACTACTAAAGGCTCCAGAATTTATTGAAGCGAATTCTGATTCCGATTCAGAATAATAAAGGTCAAAAATAAAGCTAAAAATTTTTTATTTATATTTATTGAATTTTCTGGTGATATAGGAAGAAGGCTTACATACAATCGAGGTAGGCGTGGCAGCCAAAAGGTTTCAAGTTACAAGATAAACTTAGATACCAAATTTCATCATTATAGCATACATACATCCAAACTTATACCAATAGTACTTTTCCAGTGTTGTATGGATGGTAGGCGTGGCAGTTGACTGATCACACCCATTTTTTGTAACAGTTATTTTTTTGGTCTTGAAAACAAAATTACCAAATTTCATATCTCTAGCTATACAACTTTTTGAGATACGAGTTTTGGTACGCTAAAATTGAAAAAGACACCCTCTGCGACGTGTTCATTTTCATTTTTGAGTGATTTTTTAACTGCAAGGATTACTTCGTTTGCATAAATTAGAGTATTGAAGTCCCTGATCTCAAGTGTTTTTTTTTAGGGCACTTACGGTTGCGGTTTCCTTTAAGGAGCCTTTAATTGCTTCACAAAAATCTTCTTTTCTTCCGCCTTCTGCTATTTGTAGGAGAATAGCTCCACCTTTTGTCTTTCTGACAGATTTGATCGTCACATCTGCATTTTCAGGTTTGACCGTTTGCTTCAGGTTCCTGAGAACATCAGCGTAGATGCTTCCTTCTGCAGGTGTTACCAGATGACGGCGTCACTATGCTAAGTGGAGTACCGCAGTCGTTTATTGTGCCTTCGACTCTTGTAATCTCATGTTGAGAACCTTTCGCGGCCGCGGTTACCGTTCTCGGTGGTGAGCGCGTAGTCCTTGCGGTTTTTTGAAGGCACTTAAAATGTTTACAGCGTGAATGTTTGTATCTTCTTCTGTGTTATTTAAATTGATTAGTTTCTTTTCCATGTTGTTGGGTGCCCGCTATAGGCTATTATCTTCAATTCGTGTGTGCAGTCATTCATTAAGTCCCCGTGGTTGTCTATGCATGGTTATTTAATATTAACAAATATGGTTAATTTACAAGAACCCTCTAGCTTACATGGAATATTTTTATATAATCAATTTATAAGAAATTTTTTTAACACTAAAATATTCCCTTCTTATTTCAAAAACAATTTTATTTTTTCTTTAAAAGAAAAATTTCACTTTGATATAAGAAAAAGTTCTTTGGCGCTTAAGCAAATAAAATTTTCTTTATAATTTAGCAAATTTTTTTGATCTTACGAGTAAGATATTTTTTTTCTGTGTACTTTTTTTGAAAATCTAAGGCACATAACAAAATTGTTGAAAATGTGGGATCAAACTTTGAAATTTAGTAGAAAATACGGGCTGTTGAATGCGGGCCATCTGGTATAACTAAATCTCATTACGAGGTTCATAAATTAGGTTCATAAATTTTAATGTGGAAAAAGTGTTCTTTCGATTTGATATTTCTTATAATCTGTGTGATTTTTTGAAAGCAATGCTGTTTATGTTATCTCGATTTCCAAGAAAAATATTCCTTAAAATATATTATTCAAAAAATACAATCGATTTCATATTTTCAGGTTACACTTAAGGGAGTAATGAATCAAAATATGCCATATTTTGGACAACACGATGAAAAACATTTAGTTTGTCTATCACGAAACAGAATGTACGTCAATTTAATGAATTTAGAATCAGGAGACTGTGTTACAACATTCAAGGCTGGAGAAGATAGATTTCTTAACTCGCTTCTAGTTTCGGGAGATGGACGGTAATGTTTGATTGAAACTTCATTTTATTTTGATGAATCGATACCAACACTTTTTTAAACATTGTTTCATTTCAGAATTTTAGTTTGTGGAGATGAAACTCAAAAACCGTTCCCTTTATTGGTATGGCACTTATCCCAAAGAAAACTTCTTTATGACCTTAGAATTCCACATCATGACTTCGTGACATCATTGTCTGCTATAACCTATGAAGGAGCCTATGTTTGTGTAGTTGCAAAAGAAATAAATGAACCATCTCCAAATTTTATTGTTGTTTATGATTTGCAAAGCGGTACTATGTTTAAAAAATGGAAACCTGGATGCAATACTGTATCATTGGCAATATCACAATCCAACTCAAGTGTTATTTCTGGGTTAGAGAATGCAAATATTTTAATATGGGATCTTGTTACTGGAAATTGTAGATCAACACTTATCGGACATAATGCACCAGTGTCATTTTTGAAACTAGATCCTCTCGGGAATGTACTACTTTCCAGAGACAAAGAAAGCCGCGATGGCTCTATACGACTATGGGAAATAGCAACAGGTAAATTTTTTAGCATATTCTTTATCAAAAGGATTTTTACTAAGGTATAATATACGTGTACATTTTTAAAAAAAAAAATGTTTTTTGTTTGCTTAATATGCTCTTCATTGTTTCTAGAATATACATACATGTTTTCGAAATGATACCTGGCATTGCAGATTAAATAATAGTAAGTTTATCATCCGATAATTTTAAAAATATGCAAAGTTTCGATAAACAAAAGCTTTAAACGCTATTTCCTCGAAACTAGTTTTTAAAAATGGTTCGATAGATAACTCGAAATCCATTGGTTCAATTTCAATGAATCTTTTTGCATTTTGTTTGTAATTTTGTCCTTTAAGCATTCCCTTTAAATTACCTACTATTTTTTGTTTTTTTTTATTGACAAAAAAGCGCGCGAAAGTATACCTCTTTTTTTAATTTTTTACTTTAACTTTCGCCATAGTTTTCAAAAATCCCTCCGGTGGTCATGTGTAAGGGGGATGCCAAATTAGGGGTCTATACTTTAAAGTGACATTTGATCTCTTTGTTTCAGATACATGTGAAAGGCGATATCCATCGAACCGTTTTGGAAGTCTTTTTTTTATGTAATTTTCAGCGCCCTCTATATAAAAGCCTGAAAATTATTTTCAAAAAAAAAATTACTTCTATGAAGTACTTTTTATACACAATAAGCTGTATAAATTTAAAAAAAAATAATAAATCCTTTATCTAAAAAAAATTTTTGGAACAAGCTGCGTTTCTTTAGTTGTTACACGTATATTATACCTTAAATGTATTTAATTGTAAATTGTATATAAATAATTTTCTCAAGTTGAAACTTAAAAAAAATTTCTATGAAAGTGATACAATGTACTTACAAGGAAAGGTCCCCAGGTGTCACTCACCGATTTGAATAATTTTTGGATATGTGATAGAGGACAAAAATCGAAGGTCGACGTATTTTTTTATACGTGCTCAATCGATAGTTTACGGTTTCAAATTTAAAAATCAGCGAAAATTTCGTTTTTTGCCGCAATTTCACTATTTTCCATAGAAATATATACAAATTTGTTATCAAACGAAAGCTATTTTAAAGCCACACATGATGGCATCAATTTTGGAGAAATAAATTTCATTGTAATTTTGTTGTTGTAATTTTTAACAGTATTTAGACGATATCATAAGGAGCGCATTTTCGAAATTGTTTCATTCTCATTTATATTTGATTTAAGAGAATTCTAAAAGTTACCTTTTTTTTGTTTTTTTAAATTTTTAAGTTTGTATATTAAAATTTTCTTTATTAAAATATGCATTTATTTTCTTACAAATTTTTTTTTTTAGAGATGAAAACCACAATATGGGTATCAAAAATATTGCTTTTTCTCCAAATTTCCGTGTGTGTAAATATTTGATCGAAAAAGCTTATATTTTACAGGGCTTCTATACAACTTTGTGCTTTTAACTTGTTTGCCCGAGGGAATGAGAAAAAATCATCGGAAATTTAAAAATATGACTTTCTATGTAAATATCTCCGTTAGTTTTCAGCATATATCACATTTTTTTTTTTTTTGTGTTATAAAGTTTAATAAAAGTACTTGCCAAAAATATTTTAACAATACCAATTACTGTACATTTGTATTTTTAATATTTTTTAAAAAAAAGCCCAAAATATTCAAAGTTTCCTCAGAAAATTACGTAAAATTTGTTTTGTTGTAAAAATAATTTATATTAAAAATTGGATTTTAAACTCCTTTTCACATGGCATGACATTTGTTAGCAAAAATGGATTCAGCTTTTAACAAAAATTTATTAACTATATCTATCATAAAAAACAAGAATACTTTCGATTTTATTGATGAAATTTATTTTTTTAAAAATGTTCTTTTTATAATTTTTATAAAAGAGTACAGCTTCAAAAATAATTTATTTGAAAAAATATCCCAATATTCTTTTCTAATCAAAAGTTATTATTAAAAACCTATTTTCATAATATGTGTATCTGTATTAACAAAATTCTTTTTCTGTTTCTTTAAATAAAAATGTTAACATATAATTTAGAATGACAAATATAGCACTTCTCTCTAGCGATGCAGCAAAAAACAGAATATATTTAATGCGTTCAATTGGTATAGTTAATTATGATACATTTCTAAATCTACAGAATCGTTGACTCCGATATATGGGGAACAGATTTTTCAAAGGCTTGGAAGAGTTAGTGAACACACCCCTATTGGAGATCCATAAAAAGCACAGGAAGGTTTGAGGAATAAATTGGAACAATGGTTTAACATGGTACCACAAATATAAAAATGGATTCGCAGTGTACCTATAGGACCCCATGGAAGCACCGATAACGGTGCACGACCTTACTTACCCAACCTAACCTAAGGGCTGTAGTGCAGCAGTAGGCTGCAGTAGTGACAGCATTTAAAGTAGGATTGAGTAACCCAAGATAAAGAACCGTGCTATTGATAACGGAAGGGAGAGGTGCTCGGCTAAACCTGTGGTGGCGAAAACTTCGGAAATAGATTATATGCTCAGGAATGGAAATCAGTCTGGATCCGGGGTAGCACAGCGGAAGCCAGTGTATGCAGTGGTAGACAAGGCGGATGGTGGCAGACTGGGTCATGGTATAGTGCTTTACAAGGTAGGAGTGACAGTTCTGCTGCCGATTTGGAGTTGTCAAAAACACATTGAAAAAGAAAAAACGAAGAAACAGCAAAACAGATAAAAAGTTAAACTTTGCATTGATTTGACAACTCCCGATCGCCTCTAGTGAGAAAAAGGTAGTTGTCAAGGCTACCTTCAAATTAGTGTATCATGGACTGGGTAGCCGAAACCTACGAACTGGAGATGGGAAGTACAACAATAGTAGGGAAATAAATAGAGATTTTACAAGGAGGGATGCTAAAGCCCACATCAAATGCTCATTTTGTGAGAGCTTAGGATACACAAGAGATGAGTGTCTTATAAGGAAAAACACTCCGCATAGCGAGAAGTACCAGGAGTGTGTTCATGAGAAGGGATGGAATTTTGCTCAAGAATTCAGACCAAGAGACGTTGAAATGCCAAGCAAAAATTATGAGAGCTGAAAAATCCAAACGACAAATTCAGGAAACTCATTCAGAAATAATAAAGGCAAGGGTTTAAAAGGGAGTTATACTGTTTTCCGATGATTTTATAATGAAAACAGAGTTAAAATGTAGCAATACAGTTGCAATTTAGTACTCTGATTTCTTAGAATACTTCAGCTTTAGAAAATAAATATTAGCTACATTTTCCGAGTGGGAGTGGGAGTGGTACCTCTCATAAAGACAGAACAGCTATTTCCCATCTTCTTAAACGTAAATACATAAAAGTATATAATAAACTTTAGGTTATATAAAATTATAAGCCAAATGATTTGAAAATACAAATACTTTAACTTACCCTTATTTATGTATTTATATAGTAAAATTTTTCGAAATCAGCATCCACATCGAATTCGTCCCCAATTTTGTCATCACTGTCAACATAATTTTCAGTTATTTGCTAATTGTTAGTATCATTGGTTTCATTAGGGGGTTTCAGACTTTCCCACATGTTGGATGGAAATGTAGCACGGCAGAATAACGGGACAAACTAGCTTCGAGTATTCAAACTATCCGACATGGCGGATGGACTTCAGTATTTTTTTTTTTAGCATTCAAGAAGATAGCGTCGTGCAATGGCAGAACAATTTCTTGCTGCTCTTATTATTTATGAAGGTTAGGATGTTTTGCAAGAAGACGAAGAGCTCCCTTCGTAGCATCCTTTAAAATTGCTAATTTTTTTTTTACTACCTCAAGCGATGCATTTGGTTCCAGCTCCTTATATTTTTCAAAAGGCATTGACACGCTTTTTCCTTTAATTTCTAAAAAACTTCTATAAAGTTAAAAAACTCCTTCCAAAATACAGAATGCGAAACAGCTGGCATTTTAATGTATTCAACTTTGCACTTTTTTAACCGTTTTCTTCATATGTTCCATGTTGTATGTGTTCATATACTCCCCGACGTTATTTTTAGAATGAGAAAATGTATGAAATCGGATGAACGTGCGTTCACGCATGTAAGACGGACTAACAGATAAAATCAAAACTTTTTGATTTTCATCGCACATATCGTACGGAACGCAGTAATTGCTTTCACGCATCTTACATGTCCATCCCACCTGCCAAGTTGATCATACATATGAGCTGCTCAGAGCACAAGTGGCATAAGTCCATTTTTTAAGGAATGTGAGTTAAGTACATAGAAGAGAAGAGGAATATGTGACCTTTTTATGACTCCAGGTTAGAATCTCCTAGCTTATGTAATCTCTGAATAAAATGCAATACTTAGTTATTGTTCTGACAATAACTCTTCTATATAACTTCTTCTCAATAACTTCTGACTCTGAAAATTTTTTCAGAGTCCATTCATTTTAATAACAAAGATAATCACCAAAGGAGACTTTTGTTCGACTTCTGGAACTAAATGCTATCATTCCTCATCAAAACATTTTTAAAAATATCTCGACTTATATTTCAACAGCGGAAATTAAAAATTTCAAAATAAGTTCAGAGGACAAGTGGCGTAAGTCCATTCATTTTATATCTCCCTTAACAATGAAGATAATCACTAGTAGGAAGTCTTGTTCGATTTCTGGAACTAAATGCTATCATTCCTTATCAAAACTTTCTTAAAAATATCTCGAATTATATATCTACAGCGGAAATGAAAAATTTAAAAAAAAGTTCAGAGGACGAGTGGAGTAAGCCCATTCCTTAATAATGAAGATAATCACTAGGGAAAAGTTTTGTTCGACTTCTGGCACTAAATGCTTTTATTCCTCATCAAAACATTCTGAAAATATCTCACATTAGATTTCTTCAGCGGAAATAAAAAATTTAAAAAATATGTTCAATGCAAAATTCTTCATTATTTTTTTGTATTATTAATTAAATTTTTTACAATATGAATAGCTCTTTTTATTCTCTTGACATAGCTTGTAAGCAAAGCTGAGGTTCTTATACATAGAATTTCTAATAAGAATTTTTCTAAATATTCCATTTTCTCAAAACTACCAAAAGTGGACTTACGCCACTTGTGGTCTGAGCAGCTCATATGTGTTAGTCCAAACCCCTATTCAGATTAATTGTTGGACATATGAGGAGATCTAAAGTATGTTCACATATGAGGATTAAGAGAAAAAAGATTAGCCTAATATTATTCTGTATCTCAACTGTTTACACTAGCGTAATCGAGACTAGCTTTGGCATTTCGTTGCATTGTTTTGTTTTATGTATTTACCATCTCTAATGTGTGTTACAATACTCTGTGAACACACACATGCAAGTTATCACTTGCAAGTAGAGAATACAATTGTATTCGAAAAAGTTCGAAATTATAGCCTAAGCACATTGACGACGGCTGCAGCCGTGCAGCTTCTGTGAAAATTTTTTACATGGATTTCTTAGGTCTAATGCCAAAGATGGCCTCATTTTGTCGTCGATATAGAATCATTCCTAATTGGACAGTCTTCGTTGCAGCCGCAGTCAATGTCTTCAAGCTATTAAATGCAAGTTGATTCAGCGGCCACATGTGCCAGTGCAAGCAAATTTAAAAATGTCGTCGAATTCGAAGGTGATCCCTGGAAAGCAGAAAACATGTAACTAATATTGTTTCTTGTATTTAAAAAAAAAAAAAAACGAAATGGCCATTTCAGCCCTTGAAAGGACTTTGACCGAGCTTCTAATGATCAATCGTGTTGTGTGTGATGTGAAATGTTTGCACACAAATGATCGAGAACTGGACCTACATGTTTTACGCCGACTCCGAACGGCTTATGTTCTCAAGAAGCTATTCATGGCAGTTTTACTCTCTGAGGTTTGCCATTGTCTGCAGTGAGGTGACGGCCAAACAGAAAAATTAATTCAATTGAAGAAACTTTCTGGCGTAAGAGTCACACACTCTACGCCACGGCCGCCACCTTGTTTATTGTATTAAATTGATGAAATTGCGGAAAAATCCACAAAAATACAACAAAAACATCGATTTGATCCCTATTTCTGTTGCTTGCTGCAGGAGACAAAATTCACTGTCTCTAAAATTTCCTTGCAAGTAACGCTGCAAATAGGCTGCAAGTTCGAAAATGTGAGTGTGTTAGCAAAAATGTTTGAATGTATGTATTGAATGTAAGTCCAAAAAATCAGACTTTCACTTGCACGAGTGTCCATCGGTTTAGATTTTTTACATAATATTTTTTAAATCTATTTTTGTATTACATTGCATTATATTAACTAATTTTATAAAAATTTATAAGCCCAATTGTAATTGTTATACTAGCACTGTTCAAATGCAGTCTGGCTTCCGGCCTCACATTTAATTTTTTTTTAATATAACCAAATATTTTATGAGTCTCACGCAGATATAACTGCAGCAGCAAGCAAAATATTCTCGATCATCTAGGAAGTATATTTGTTGTTGTTATAACTGCAGCAGCAATCTTAAACACTTACGACCGTCTAGTGAGTGTTGTTGTTATTGTTAAGTCGCTTCCCACGGAATGTGGAAGCCTGTTCTCATGATCGATAATTGTATCTGTTTAAATTATTTGCAATTTAAATTATATTTTTTCTATTTTTATTTCTGATTGTCATTTTTAAAAAGCTTAAGAAACTTGCTAATATATATGTAATAGTGACCAGTCCCAAAGAGAACCTTACGCACTACGCCACTGGCCCCCTAATCCACTGAATAAATTCACCAAATGGCAAAACCAGCATATTTGGCTACAACAACCACACACACCTCATATACAACAGGTGGACTAACATCAACTGCTGCAGCAACTAGAATAAGCATGGTGGCTATAACAACCACACATACACCTTGCATACAACAGGTAGATTACCATTCATCGCTGTACCAACCACATAGTTCCCATGATGTTTATGGTGAAGAATTTTTAAGAACGCTATGTTTGGCAGACTTGGGGACGGCTCGGAAGCATAATGCTTTGTACCGTCTGCTGCTTGTTACCAAGTGGACACAATAATTTTACAACGGACTTCCGAAAGGCGGACCGTTATTTATACACTTAATTTTCTTGTGTATAATGTTTTCGTGGATTATTTTATGTCGGCTTCGACCAGTCGATCGTCCGCTATAGTTATAGTATTCGTGGACTATTTTACGTCGGCTTCGGCTGATCGACCGTAAACAGTAGTTATAGTATTCATGGATTATTTTACGTTGGCTTCGGCCGGTCTATCGTCCACAGTAGTTATCGTATTCGTGGATTATTTTACGTCGGCTTCGGCCGGTCGATGAGCCATAGTTGTAATAGTATTCGGGTGGATTATAATACGTCGGCTTCGGTCGGTCGATCGTCGACTATATTTATAGTATTTGTGGATCGGCCGGTCGATCATCCACAGTAGCATTCGTGGGGATTATTTTACGTTTGCTTCGCCCGGTCGTTCGTCCACTATAGTTTTAGTATTCGTGGATTATTTTACGTTGGCTGTCGGTCATCAACAGTAGTTACAGAATTCGTGGATTATTTTACGTTGGCTTCGGCCGGTCGATCGTCCACTGTAGTTACTGATTGAATTATATATATATAAATTAGCTATAAATTATAGTAAAGTAATGCACGCCAAATTGCACACAAAGAAGTCACTTTACATAATTGCAGCACCGCTTCAACGAATTCGAATTCAATAAGAAGACCTATTACAACAACACCTATTACAACAACACCTTTGTTTAGCAAAACTGAAACTATTGGAAGAAACTTAGCTGCTGATAATGCACTTTTAGATAAATCTAATGCTATTAATATCTATTATCAGAATATGTCTGGTATTAGAACTAAGGCTAGCTTAATATTACAGCATAGTAGTCTAGCTGAATTTGATGTTGTTGTTCTCACCGAGACATGGCTAAATTCGCACTTCTTTGATGAGAAGTTTTTTGATTCAAATTTGTATAATACGTTTCGTAAAGATAGTGATTCGTTAAAAACTGGCTGTAGAAGAGGTGGTGGTGTGCTGATTGCTGTAAATCGTAGATTAAATGCTTCTGTCGTTGTGCTTCAAAATTCAGATTCTATGTTGGATCAGCTGTGTGTTAAACTCCAGTGTACTTCGGGATCGATGCTTATTTGCGTATCTTACATTCCTCCGAATTCCGCAGATATGTACTCTTTATATGGCTCATGTTGACAACATCGTTGGATTATCATTAAATAATGAGGATTGCTGCTTTTGTGTATTAGGCGATTTCAACCTAAATAAATTGAGTTGGTCATATATTGATGACGAAATTTTTCTTACTCCGTCTAATGTAAACAGTTGTAATGAAATCTATCTTGTTGACAACTTTTTAAGTTGTGATTTAGTCCAAATTAATAACGTTGCTAACATGCTTAATAGAATTCTAGATTTAGTTTTTATAAGCAATAATATCAATTTTAAGATCGCTGAAAATCCATTTCCTATTACTGCTTCTGACATGCACCATGTTCCGTTGGCCATAGAACTCGAATTTTATGTATTTTTGCAAATGGATGAAGCTAATAATGTTAAATCTTTCAATTATAATCTATGTGATTTTAGTCTTTTAAATAATATTTTTAATAATTTTGATTGGGTCTCTATGTTCAACGGTGCTGATGTCTCAGAATGTTTTCTTCAATTTAAGGCCAATGTAAATGAGATTTGTAATAAGAACATTCCTCAGATTCAAGCCACGTCTTTTAAGCTTCCTTGGTTTACTAAGGGTCTGAAAAAACTAAAAAACCTAAGAAACAAGTTTTTTAAGAAATACAAGCGAAGCAATAATTCGGAATTTTATGATAAATACAAGCCTTACATGAGGGAATTTAATTTTTTAAATAAATATTTGTATAACCAATACATACTGGGATTTGAAATTAATATAAAATCGAACCCTACAGCTTTTTGGCGATTTGTTAAATCCTAAAAAAATAGTGCTAGTATACCATCAGCTGTCTTCTACAATGGCAAAATAGCAAATAATGCGAATGAAGCGGCAGATCTTTTTGCTGAATATTTTCAGTCGAACTTTGAAACTGCCTATGACGGTGATATTTCTGATGACTTCCTTATGAATATTCAGTCTTTTTTCGATTTTGGTTCGTTGGCATTATCCTCCGATGATGTCATAAAAGGTATTCAAGGTTTAAAACCATCAATGAAGACAGATATTGATGGTATATCTGCTTTTTTGTTAAAAAATTGTTTAGGATTAGTGGAACCCATTAAAGCTATTCTTAATAAATCTCTAGCTTCAGGAATTTTTGTTGCTGACTGGAAAATTGCTTTAATAACACCAATTTTTAAAAACGGGAACAAAAATGATATATCTAATTATAGGCCTATTTCTAAATTATCTACTTTCTCGAAACTTTTTGAAGGCATCATTAAGGATAAGTTTTACCATGTAGCTAAACGCTTGATTTGTCCTAATCAGCATGGTTTTGTTACTGGACGTTCAACTGTATCTAATCTGGCTATTTTTTCTGAAGATTGTATTTCTGCCTTTCGGAGCGGATATCAAGTAGATACAATTTATGCCGACTTCTCTAAGGCATTCGACAAAGTGTCGCACATTATTTTATTACTTAAGTTAGCCAAATTAGGTTTTCATTCACATCTATTACAATGGCTACGATCCTATTTAACAAATAGATCTTGTACTGTTGTTGTTGATAATGCTAAATCAGCCCCTTTCTATGCTTCATCGGGAGTTCCTCAAGGGAGTATTTTGGGACCACTGCTATTTATATTGTTCATTGACGATATAAGATCTTGTTTTGCTAAAGCTAATAATCTTTTATACGCAGATGATCTTAAAATATACACAGCAGTAAAAAATCTTTCGGACTCTGATTTTCTTCAGGTTGAACTGTCTAATGTTTATGCCTGGTGCCACAAAAACCGTCTTTCGCTAAATATTAATAAATGCTTCCAATTAACGTTCTCTAAGTCACAAAATATCTTCAATACGTCTTATCACATCGGTACCTCTGTATTGAAGAAAGTGGATAGAATTTCAGACTTAGGTGTAATTTTTGATACCAAATTTACATTTTATAATCATTTTGATTTTATTCTCCCGAAAGCGTATGCCATGATGGCTTTTGTGCGACGAAATAGTACCGACTTTTTGGACTCGTACACGCATAAAACTCTTTATACTTCTTTGGTCAGATCTAGACTTGAGTATGCCTCATTAATTTGGAACCCATATTATGCTGTCCATATTAATCGCTTGGAACGTTTACAAAAAATTTTTACTCGTTATGCTTTACGATCTTTATACCCTAGTGATCCTCTTCAATCTTATAATGCTAGATGTTTACTTATAGATCTAAAAACATTGCAAAGTAGAAGAACAATACTTTTTCTAATGTTCATTTTTGATATAATTAGTAGTACTATTGATTGCCCCCGTCTTTTAGGGGCGATTAATTTTAATATTCCTATTAGAAATCTCAGGTTCTATGATTTATTTTACGTCGGAATGATAAAAACTAACTACGCAATAAACGCTCCTTTAAATCGTGCCTTAATTGAATTTAACAGGCTATCTAAAGAAATTGAAATTGATTTTCGTGCTCAAAATTGGTTCTAAAAAATTTATTAAACAGCTGTTATCGTTGATATGTTTAAAACTGTTATGTATGTTTTAATTAATATTTTTATTTATATTTAATTAAATTTACACTTTTTTCTTTATGTTAATTGTAGTCAGTACGGAAACTATTCCATTGATGAAATACAAATAAATAAAAAATAAAAAAATAAAATTGAAGCATAAAAATTAATGTAGAGTTTTTGCTATCCGAAAGCATCGTAGTCGAGTCTTGCCTAAGTATAGTCTTCATCACCAAATCTACCGCCAATCTTCACCGAGTATTACATTCCTCCGAAGATCACCAAACCCAAACCTGAACCCGAGACCACTACAAGCAAAAGCAACACCCGTCCGCAACCCAGCATATAAAACTCTACAAGCAACATATCATTTTGGAATGTTCATATTATTGTGTATTGTATACAAAAACAGATTATTGAACTCATAATTAGAATTGCACTATTATACTTTGTGAGGACAAGAAATTATGTACCAATTTCTGTCCCACAACTAACATGTAAATAATATATAAAAAATATTATTAAATTATAAATTAAAATATATATAAATTATATTATAAATGATGTTATTTTTATAAATATTATTAACAATATACGCTTCGTATTCCATAGCCATCTGTTGTTAAAATAACATTAAAAAACAAATAAATATACACATACACGCATACACATGCATGTAAACAAAACAACCGAACAATTAAACAGAAAAACAGCGCAAGCAAATAAAAAGCGGTGCGCCAGCATAGTAAAGTCAGTCTTGAACAGAGCACAGTCGCGTGCACATGTGCAAAGACTTAGGTCAGTATAATCTCAGGTTTTCATAGTAAAGGCGTTCACACCCTGCAAGCTCAGGTTTTCATAGTAAAGGCGTTTACACCCTTTAAGTACAGGGTTTTTATAGTAAAAGACGTTCACACCCTTTAAGCTCAGGTTTTCACAGTAAAGGCGTTTACACCCGTTAAGCTCAGGTATTCATAGTAAAGGCGTTCACACCTTTTAAGCTCAGGTTTTCATAGTAAATGCGTTCACACCCTTTAAGCTTAGGTTTTCTTAGTAAAGGCGCTTACATCCTTTAAGCTCAGGTTTTCATAGTAAAGGCGTTTACACCCTTTAAGTACAGGGTTTTTATAGTAAAAGCGTTTACACCCTTTAAGCACAGGGTTTTCATAGTAAAGGCGTTTACACCCTTTAAGCAGAGGGTATTCATAGTAAAGGCGTCCACACCCTTTAAGCTCAGGTTTTCATAGTAAAGGCGTTTAAGTACAGGGTTTTTATAGTAAAAGACGTTCACACCCTTTAAGCTCAGGTTTTCACAGTAAAGGCGTTTACACCCGTTAAGCTCAGGTTTTCATAGTAAAGGTGTTTACATCCTTTAAGCACAGAGTATTCATAGTAAAGGCGTTCACACCCTTTAAGCTCAGGTTTTCATAGTAAAGGCGTTCACACCCTTTAAGCTCAGGTTTTCATAGTAAAGGCGTTCACACCCTTTAAGCTCATGTTTTTCATAGTAAAGGCGTTTACACCCTTTAAGCTCAGGGTATTCATAGTAAAAGCGTTTACACCCTTTAAGCGGGGGTGTCAAGGGGGTGGACACTGTGAAGTGAAAGAGTCTGTTTGCTTCAACATGGCGGAGCCAGCTCAATATTCACAGTTAAACTCCAAGTCTACTCTCATGCTACCACATAAATATTTGTGTGCTAGCACGCTTGTCTGATTGCAAGTGCCTCCCCGTGATGGCACCTGGGCACTGTGCTACCAACCGGCAGCATGGTGGCGGATGAGAGGGGCGAACCCCAGAAGCGTTTGACCCATAGTGGACGGCTCACTGGTCTGCGTCTGTACCGTAGCGGTCGGCAGTACTCACACCTGTCTGTAGGTATAAACGGATAAGGGAAGGTCAGCCCGAAAATAAACCATTTACCAGGATTGTCGTGTAATAACGCAACTACTCCAGGTGGAAAGCACAGTAGTGGAAATCCACCCGTAGGCAATCCCACGGTCGAGGCAAGGATTCTGGAGGCCTCAGACAACATTTCTGCCTCAAAAACTGCTGCCGCGGTGGCGCACTTGGCCGCTGCACCAGTCAAAGCTACTAGCAGCAACACCACAACCGAGAGCCCATTTAAAATGAGCTCAAAGGTTCAGCGATCGCCAATTAAAGACACACCCCAAGGAACAAAGCTTCTATGCTACAGCTTTGTTCCTTCGAGTCTGTCATCAAGGCAACCCCTGAAGCAGCAGTAAGCGTCAGTGTAGATGACCCTGTCATCAAAAAGCTGGTCAAAGTGAAGACACTGATACAAGGTCTGGCAGAGTTCGCCAAAACCAAATCGAACGTCCACAATGAGATCCAGAAGCTTATAAGACTGGCAAATCTGGCCTGCGAAGACCTCTCAATTGAGCTGTTCGCCAATAACACGAACAAAAAAAAGGTCAACGCGAGTGCTTCACAAGTCCATAAGGACTCTCAGAGGGACCCAATTTGTGCGAATGACTACAAGGCTACTGCGAAAAGAGCAAGCGAGCGCAGCAGTGACTCGCGGAAACCTCCGCCAAAAAAGACTCGACTGCAGCAGCTTGCTGCCCAAGAGACTGCTCTAAAACCATCCTATAGCGAAGTGGCTAATTCGTCTCCTCTGCCAAAAACTCCGGCAAAGCGAATGGTTGAGCCTTGAACAAAGGTCTCTAGAAAGCCCAAAAAACGCAAAAAACCGCCTTAGAAGCTGGCTAGACCTGATCGTCGAAGCAAAAGCAGGTGAGCTTTAATGCATCATGCGGATGAAAAAGGAAAAATCGCTTGAAAAGTTCGGCGAAAACGTCTCGAGAGTAAGGCGCACTGAAAAAGGTGAAGTACTTATCCAACTTAAGCGCGCAACCACCCAGTCAACCCAGAAGCTGAAGAAGAATTTGATATGGTTTTCAATGGCCAAGCCGAAACGAGGACTCTCACGAAAGAACACAGGTCGAGATCACGGAGCTTGACGAGGTTACAACACCGGAAGATGTATGCAGCGCAGTTCAAAAGCAGCTCGGCGACCTAAAGGTGGCATGAGTGAAACCCTCCGTAAAACCTATGCAGGCACGCCAACAGCGGTCATAAGCTTTCCAGCACTGCAGGCGAGGAAGCTGATAGAGACTGCCAAGCTCAGAGTTGGCTGGGTCATTTGCAGAGTCTGCGGAAGCAAGCTGTTTCTTGTGCTTAGAAAGAAACTGCTCGGAAACAAATCACCGTGCCGGAAGCTTCAAATGTTCGTCCTTTTCAGGAGCTAGCAAACCGAGGAAATGATGAGGTTCTTACAGTTGAATCTCAGCAACTGTCGCGCAGCACAAGATCTTTTAGCGCAAACCGTTCCAGATCTAAGCACTGATGTAGCTATCTTGAGTGAGCATTATAACGCGAAAGCACCAGGAGTCTGGGCATCAAACATTTCTGGAAGAGCCGCCATATGGTCCTGCGGAAGACATCCTTCCTTAATGAGGCAGCATACACGTGCAAGCGGTTTTGTTCGTGTAGAAGTTATGGGCACACATATTGTAAGCTGTTACCTTGCACCAAGTCTATCCATAGAAGAGTTTGCTGTTACTGTCGACGCAAAAGTTGACGATGTTAGAGGAATCAGACCAGTTGTTATTGCTGGTGACTTCAACGCGTGGGCCGTAGACTGGGTTGTTGCACTTCGTATAAGTAAATACACGAAGTCTAAATAAAATTAATTAATTTTATGTTAAAGTATATTGCTAAACAATAATAATTACAGAAATTATTAATATTTTGAATAATGTTTTATTTTATCATATATAAAATATAATATTTTGAATAATTACATTAAAAAATCTAATCCTATTGAAGTAATAGTATTAAATAGATAAAAGAAATGCCCAATAAAGAATTTTTGTAAATTGAAAAAACTAAAAGTACCGAGTTTTAAATTTTTTATACTGAACCCTTGGTTTACTCGCTGAGCCTACCCCAGCAATTACAAACGAACTGGAGGGTTCGTTACAAATGGCGCCCGAACAGGGACTTTAAAATCAAGAAGAAAAACAAAAAATAAAAATAGAAAAAAACAACACATATATCAAGAAATAGAACACGCAAGAAAATGGTCAGTACCTCATGGATATACTTTCTCCGAAAAGACGAGCTTCAAATTTACGCAGAGGAGTTTTGATTGATTGAGCTGGAGACGAAACATTCCAGAGTACCATCCCCGGCAAAATTCACCTACGTACCAAATCTAGAGATGCCCACTGAAACACATTCAACCCCACCTCTACACTTCAACAGAGACAGACGAACAGGCATCGAATTCACACGCAGAGAATACACCAGACACAGACAATGTCAGAAAATGGTCCATCAAATTGGATGGTAGCAAGGAACCATTGGCTTTCATGGAAAGAGTGGAAGAACTGGCCGAAGCATATGGCTTGAAAAAGAACCTCTTGCCGCGAACAATGCCTGAACTCCTGAAAGACAATGCTCTGGAATGGTTCCGAAACAATATCCAACAATGGCAGGAATGGGACAAATATAAGAAAGACGTCAGTCTAGCTCAGGTTGTTTCACTTCATATAAGTAAATACACGAAGTCTAATTATAGAATAAAAAAAAAACTAAACGAAATGGCCATTACAGCCCTTGAAAGGACTTTGACGGAACTTCTTATGACCAATTGTGTTGTGTGTGATGTAAAATGTTTGCACACAAAATGATCGAGAACTGGACCTACATGTTTTACGCCGACTCCGAACGGTTTATGTTCTCAAGAAGCTTCTCATGGCAGTTTTTACTCTCTGAGGTTTGCCATTGTCTGCAGACAGGTGACGGTCGAACAGAAAAATTAATTCAATTGAAAAAATTTTCTGTGTCAGATGGAGGATTCGAACCTGGGTTCTGTGGCGTAAGAGTCACACACTCTATCCACTGTGTCACAATTATAGAATAATATAATTAATTAATAATTAATTCATAATTAATTAATAATATAATTTATAATATAATTAATTAACAATATAATTAATTAATTTTATATTATAGAATATTACTAAACAATAATAATTACAGAAATTATTAATATTTTGAATAATGGTTTATTTTATTATATATATAATATAATATTACTATTTTGAATAATTACATTTAAAATTTAATCCTATTGAAGTAATAGTATGAAATAGATAAAAGAAAAACCCAATAAAGATTACTTGTAATTTTAAAACTAATACTACCGAGCTATCAATTTTTGTACTGAACCCTTGGTTTACTCGCTGAGCCTACCCCAGCAATTACAAACGAACTGGAGGTAGTTTCTTTCTTTTATCGCATTTGATGATAACATTTTGATGACCCCGAAGTGATAAACGAATTAGTCCAAGAACTACGCCCTTTTAACTCAAGACTAACAACAGTCAAGTGATTCTACAAGAGCAGTCACTTCATCATCAACTAATATAAAAATAAATCCCTTTTATTATCATCATCATGGTCATCATGGAGGACCTTCTCACAACTATAGATACGAACGCTGCGCTCCCTCAACAAGCTATATATAATTACAAAAAATCTGGTCTGGAAAGAAATACTTCAGAATTCATCACCAAGAAGTAGACTGCAGTCGATGGGTTAATACAACACTTTATTTCCTCCAATCAACTGACCCGCTCTGACACCAGCATCAAGAAGGACCATTCATACTTTAAGAGCGATCTCTTTACTGCATTGCCACAAAATACAAGGAAGTCAAAGATAGAATTAAAGTGGATATAACAGCCGCTATAGCTGCAGCAGAAGATTACAATCAACAGTAGAGACATTCTCTCACTCGGCAATAATAAAATCGAAAAGAATAACCGAACCAATTGATAGACGACGCCAAACTACGGTCAAGGCAATCCTACGAAATAAAGTTAAGAGCTGTTGATCAGCATTGGTGGCATGCTCAGCAGTTGCACGAGCAAATTTGAACTTCAGAAGATGCCAAATAGTACGACTTTAGCTGGTACTGGACAATTGAAGACCAGGTCAACCAAAAAATTCTTCAGGAACAAGACAAATTGAATAGAATAAGTTCACGTCAACAACAACCAGATCGTAATGCAGCGTCAACTACTGGTATACGGCTGCCAAAAATTAAAACATCAAGTTTTAACAGTGGTTAACTTAAATGGAGACAATTCCGATATTTATTTGTGGAGCTGATACACAGCCAGCCGTTAGCATCACGCCAAAAACTGTAGTACTTAAAATCCAGTGCTTCAGGTAAGGCCCTTAAGCTCATACAACTCTTCACACCAACTGACAACTATGAAGCTGCGTGCAAAATCCTCAACAATTGTTATGAAAATGAACGACTGTTAGTCAGCGTATTACTCTAGAAGTTCTTGTCTCAACCACAGTGCCTGAGAGACAATACAATGTCTAAAAAACCATACCCTTCACGATACCACTTAGGAAAGTTTGTTGGGTCTTCAAAGCCTTGGTATGGACACAACCAATTGGGATCCAGTATTGTTACACATCCTAATGCAGCATCTGGACAAGACCACTCATATGTTATGGGAAACAGTCATCCAAAATCCACGAGGTTCCAACAGTCAAGGAGTTCCTCACATTTTTGGAGCTACGTTTTTAGTCTCTCGAAGTGTTGAGATCGAAGCACTATTTTGTAAATGTCGAATTCACCAAGAAACCTGTTAACCAAGGACGTTTAAAGCTCTCATTGCCACAAACAACAACATAGCTTGTACAAAAGATCATCCACTATACGGGTGCACAAAGTTTTTGCACATGCCAATTAGTCACCGTTTGCAGCTGATGCAGGCAGCAAATTATTGTATTAACTGATTCATATCTAACCATCACCCAAAGCATTGCCCATCTGGAACATGTACCAAGTGTCACAAGCAACACAATGCTTGCATAAATTTAAAAACATCTTAAAATTCACAAAGAACCTTTGGGCATAACAATCCTGTTCATCAATCAAGCAATTCAGCTATACATCAATCAAACAATTCAACTACACGTCAATCAAGCAATTTAACCACACATCAGTCAGGCATTTCAGCTTCGACAGATCAAACCAATTCAAATACCTTCCACACAGTTCCTGTTAACAGCACTTTATTAGCAACTTCATCAAAGAGCTCACATGTGTTTCTCGCAACAACAATGATTAAAGCTAAACATATTAGAAGTAACTTCGTAAATTGCAAAGTGATTCTGTACTACGGTAGTCAATTGAACCTAATTACATCAAGTGGAGTTCACAAACTTGGACTTAAAACTACAAACCATTCACTACACATGACAGGAATCGGCAATCACACATCCAAGACAGGAACTCGCGCTAGCATAACTATCGCATCTACAATCACTGGATTCACCACAAAAATTTAAGGTTACATAATTGATCAAATAACAAATGATCAACCAAGCTGCAATATCGATAAAAGCAACTGGAAAATTCCAAACAACATTAAATTAGCTGATCCAACTCTTTACTAATCTTCCAAAATCGATTTACTCATTGGTGTCTAATTGTACTCAACTCTATTGTCTTTACAAAACACTGTTCTGTTATTACTGGTTGGGTAATAAGAGGAAAGGCCACTATAACAGACAACGGCATTTTGCGGAATAGGCTGTGAGAATGATGAACTTAGCCAGAAAGTTTCTCGATTTTGGGAAATGGAAGACTTTTGTGTGGAAACTAAACTCTTAACAGAAGAAGAAAAACGGTGTGAAGATAATTTTAAAAACACAACTCGGGATAGTAAAGTCCGTTACATTGTTCAATCACCCTTAAAAATGGATCCAATAACTCTCAGAAACTTTACAAACGTGGCTACCATATTCAACGCTTCAGGTCATAAAAGAGTCGATTCCGAACAAACTCAGATTTAAGAAGGGCTTATTCTGCTTCCATGAAAGAATATGAAGATCTCGAAGATATAGAAGAAGTCAAGTACGAGGACATAAACCGAAATAGATGCTTTCTTCCTCATCACTGCGTTTTCAAGCCGGAAAGCACAACCAAGAGGTTAGGAATCGAGTTTGACGCCTCAGCCAAAATTATCTTTCACTCAACGATATAATGCTTGGAGGACCAGTGCTACAAGATGAACTTTTTTCAATCCTCTTGCGATTAATGCAGCACCCATATGCCCTAACTTCAGATATTGCTAAAATGTACAAGCAATTCATGGTTAGCAATTCATTAACAACTAATCATTTGTAGAAAGTCTGAGGATCATCCATTCAAATACTATAGGCTAAAAACAGTTACATACGGTACGAAGAGCGTATCTAGCAACAAGATGTCTCAAGCAATTGGCGGAAGACGAAGGTCAAAAATATCCCTTGGCAGCCGCAGTAGCACTAAAGGATTTGTGCGTGGACGATTTCATGAGTTCATTCAAAATATTAAATGAAGCTACTAAGTGAACTTATCCAAATGATGCAAAGTGACGGACTGCAATGGTGTTCAAATCATAATGATCTCCTGGAAAACATCGCACTAGAGGAAGGTGAAATTAGTCTAGATATTCCAACGAACAATGGGGAATCCACAAAAACTTTTGGTCTTATCTGACAGCCGCTAACTGACAACTTTTCTATAAAATGCTCATGGCCACCACCAAAAAGGCCAAAAACGGCCTGTGTTAGCGGACATATCACAGCTGTTTGACCCATTAGGCTTTGTTAATCCTGTGACTGTCATTGGAAAAATATTCCTTCAAGAACTCTGGGATATGAAATTAGATTAGGATACGGCCTTACCGCAGGAATTCCACTCCAAGTGGCTTCAGCTCAGAAATCAGTTTACGTTACTAGCAACATTATGTCTGCCAAGACATGTTCTTGCTTCCAATCCCGTAGGTATACAATTACATCGGTTTGCTGACGCTAGCGAACGAGCCTATGGAGCGCGTCCACTTGAGGTCTGAAGATAACAATGTTAGATATGTCAAATCTACTAACTGCAAAATCCAGAATAGCTCCCAGGAAAAAACAATCAATAGCGAGGTTAGAGCTCTGCGCTGCAGAACTACTGGTGCAACTCATAAAAAAGGTTCAGCAAGCTCTAACAGTGACTCTGGATTCAGTAACTTGCTAAACAGACTCGACCAAAGTCTTAGCATGGATTACACCACCATCCTCCAGCATGAACACTTTCGTGGCCAACAGAGTAGCCAGCATTCAACGTCTAACATCAATAAATCAATGGAAGCACATACCTGGAGAAACGATCCAGCTGACGTGTTATCCAGGGGACTCATTCTGGAACAAATCCTAAAGGCAGATCTTTAGGATCCATTAAAATCAAAAAACCATACTAACTACTATGCAACATTCAACAATCATCGATGAAATAAAAACATAAAACTCTTTCAGACGCTTGCAACTAGTAGTAGCCTTTGTACAAAGATTTATAAACTACTATCGGAATAAGACAAAATCGAGGACGACAGCCAAGCATCCGACTATGGAAGAACTTCAACAGGCATTGATGAAAATTATCACGAGCGTTCAAAGGCAAGCATTTCCAGCAGAAAAAAATAAAGATAAAGATAAAGATAAAGATAAAGATAAAGATAAAGATAAAGATAAAGATAAAGATAAAGATAAAGATAAAGATAAAGATAAAGATAAAGATAAAGATAAAGATAAAGATAAAGATAAAGATAAAGATAAAGATAAAGATAAAGATAAAGATAAAGATAAAGATAAAGATAAAGATAAAGATAAAGATAAAGATAAAGATAAAGATAAAGATAAAGATAAAGATAAAGATAAAGATAAAGATAAAGATAAAGATAAAGATAAAGATAAAGATAAAGATAAAGATAAAGATAAAGATAAAGATAAAGATAAAGATAAAGATAAAGATAAAGATAAAGATAAAGATAAAGATAAAGATAAAGATAAAGATAAAGATAAAGATAAAGATAAAGATAAAGATAAAGATAAAGATAAAGATAAAGATAAAGATAAAGATAAAGATAAAGATAAAGATAAAGATAAAGATAAAGATAAAGATAAAGATAAAGATAAAGATAAAGATAAAGATAAAGATAAAGATAAAGATAAAGATAAAGATAAAGATAAAGATAAAGATAAAGATAAAGATAAAGATAAAGATAAAGATAAAGATAAAGATAAAGATAAAGATAAAGATAAAGATAAAGATAAAGATAAAGATAAAGATAAAGATAAAGATAAAGATAAAGATAAAGATAAAGATAAAGATAAAGATAAAGATAAAGATAAAGATAAAGATAAAGATAAAGATAAAGATAAAGATAAAGATAAAGATAAAGATAAAGATAAAGATAAAGATAAAGATAAAGATAAAGATAAAGATAAAGATAAAGATAAAGATAAAGATAAAGATAAAGATAAAGATAAAGATAAAGATAAAGATAAAGATAAAGATAAAGATAAAGATAAAGATAAAGATAAAGATAAAGATAAAGATAAAGATAAAGATAAAGATAAAGATAAAGATAAAGATAAAGATAAAGATAAAGATAAAGATAAAGATAAAGATAAAGATAAAGATAAAGATAAAGATAAAGATAAAGATAAAGATAAAGATAAAGATAAAGATAAAGATAAAGATAAAGATAAAGATAAAGATAAAGATAAAGATAAAGATAAAGATAAAGATAAAGATAAAGATAAAGATAAAGATAAAGATAAAGATAAAGATAAAGATAAAGATAAAGATAAAGATAAAGATAAAGATAAAGATAAAGATAAAGATAAAGATAAAGATAAAGATAAAGATAAAGATAAAGATAAAGATAAAGATAAAGATAAAGATAAAGATAAAGATAAAGATAAAGATAAAGATAAAGATAAAGATAAAGATAAAGATAAAGATAAAGATAAAGATAAAGATAAAGATAAAGATAAAGATAAAGATAAAGATAAAGATAAAGATAAAGATAAAGATAAAGATAAAGATAAAGATAAAGATAAAGATAAAGATAAAGATAAAGATAAAGATAAAGATAAAGATAAAGATAAAGATAAAGATAAAGATAAAGATAAAGATAAAGATAAAGATAAAGATAAAGATAAAGATAAAGATAAAGATAAAGATAAAGATAAAGATAAAGATAAAGATAAAGATAAAGATAAAGATAAAGATAAAGATAAAGATAAAGATAAAGATAAAGATAAAGATAAAGATAAAGATAAAGATAAAGATAAAGATAAAGATAAAGATAAAGATAAAGATAAAGATAAAGATAAAGATAAAGATAAAGATAAAGATAAAGATAAAGATAAAGATAAAGATAAAGATAAAGATAAAGATAAAGATAAAGATAAAGATAAAGATAAAGATAAAGATAAAGATAAAGATAAAGATAAAGATAAAGATAAAGATAAAGATAAAGATAAAGATAAAGATAAAGATAAAGATAAAGATAAAGATAAAGATAAAGATAAAGATAAAGATAAAGATAAAGATAAAGATAAAGATAAAGATAAAGATAAAGATAAAGATAAAGATAAAGATAAAGATAAAGATAAAGATAAAGATAAAGATAAAGATAAAGATAAAGATAAAGATAAAGATAAAGATAAAGATAAAGATAAAGATAAAGATAAAGATAAAGATAAAGATAAAGATAAAGATAAAGATAAAGATAAAGATAAAGATAAAGATAAAGATAAAGATAAAGATAAAGATAAAGATAAAGATAAAGATAAAGATAAAGATAAAGATAAAGATAAAGATAAAGATAAAGATAAAGATAAAGATAAAGATAAAGATAAAGATAAAGATAAAGATAAAGATAAAGATAAAGATAAAGATAAAGATAAAGATAAAGATAAAGATAAAGATAAAGATAAAGATAAAGATAAAGATAAAGATAAAGATAAAGATAAAGATAAAGATAAAGATAAAGATAAAGATAAAGATAAAGATAAAGATAAAGATAAAGATAAAGATAAAGATAAAGATAAAGATAAAGATAAAGATAAAGATAAAGATAAAGATAAAGATAAAGATAAAGATAAAGATAAAGATAAAGATAAAGATAAAGATAAAGATAAAGATAAAGATAAAGATAAAGATAAAGATAAAGATAAAGATAAAGATAAAGATAAAGATAAAGATAAAGATAAAGATAAAGATAAAGATAAAGATAAAGATAAAGATAAAGATAAAGATAAAGATAAAGATAAAGATAAAGATAAAGATAAAGATAAAGATAAAGATAAAGATAAAGATAAAGATAAAGATAAAGATAAAGATAAAGATAAAGATAAAGATAAAGATAAAGATAAAGATAAAGATAAAGATAAAGATAAAGATAAAGATAAAGATAAAGATAAAGATAAAGATAAAGATAAAGATAAAGATAAAGATAAAGATAAAGATAAAGATAAAGATAAAGATAAAGATAAAGATAAAGATAAAGATAAAGATAAAGATAAAGATAAAGATAAAGATAAAGATAAAGATAAAGATAAAGATAAAGATAAAGATAAAGATAAAGATAAAGATAAAGATAAAGATAAAGATAAAGATAAAGATAAAGATAAAGATAAAGATAAAGATAAAGATAAAGATAAAGATAAAGATAAAGATAAAGATAAAGATAAAGATAAAGATAAAGATAAAGATAAAGATAAAGATAAAGATAAAGATAAAGATAAAGATAAAGATAAAGATAAAGATAAAGATAAAGATAAAGATAAAGATAAAGATAAAGATAAAGATAAAGATAAAGATAAAGATAAAGATAAAGATAAAGATAAAGATAAAGATAAAGATAAAGATAAAGATAAAGATAAAGATAAAGATAAAGATAAAGATAAAGATAAAGATAAAGATAAAGATAAAGATAAAGATAAAGATAAAGATAAAGATAAAGATAAAGATAAAGATAAAGATAAAGATAAAGATAAAGATAAAGATAAAGATAAAGATAAAGATAAAGATAAAGATAAAGATAAAGATAAAGATAAAGATAAAGATAAAGATAAAGATAAAGATAAAGATAAAGATAAAGATAAAGATAAAGATAAAGATAAAGATAAAGATAAAGATAAAGATAAAGATAAAGATAAAGATAAAGATAAAGATAAAGATAAAGATAAAGATAAAGATAAAGATAAAGATAAAGATAAAGATAAAGATAAAGATAAAGATAAAGATAAAGATAAAGATAAAGATAAAGATAAAGATAAAGATAAAGATAAAGATAAAGATAAAGATAAAGATAAAGATAAAGATAAAGATAAAGATAAAGATAAAGATAAAGATAAAGATAAAGATAAAGATAAAGATAAAGATAAAGATAAAGATAAAGATAAAGATAAAGATAAAGATAAAGATAAAGATAAAGATAAAGATAAAGATAAAGATAAAGATAAAGATAAAGATAAAGATAAAGATAAAGATAAAGATAAAGATAAAGATAAAGATAAAGATAAAGATAAAGATAAAGATAAAGATAAAGATAAAGATAAAGATAAAGATAAAGATAAAGATAAAGATAAAGATAAAGATAAAGATAAAGATAAAGATAAAGATAAAGATAAAGATAAAGATAAAGATAAAGATAAAGATAAAGATAAAGATAAAGATAAAGATAAAGATAAAGATAAAGATAAAGATAAAGATAAAGATAAAGATAAAGATAAAGATAAAGATAAAGATAAAGATAAAGATAAAGATAAAGATAAAGATAAAGATAAAGATAAAGATAAAGATAAAGATAAAGATAAAGATAAAGATAAAGATAAAGATAAAGATAAAGATAAAGATAAAGATAAAGATAAAGATAAAGATAAAGATAAAGATAAAGATAAAGATAAAGATAAAGATAAAGATAAAGATAAAGATAAAGATAAAGATAAAGATAAAGATAAAGATAAAGATAAAGATAAAGATAAAGATAAAGATAAAGATAAAGATAAAGATAAAGATAAAGATAAAGATAAAGATAAAGATAAAGATAAAGATAAAGATAAAGATAAAGATAAAGATAAAGATAAAGATAAAGATAAAGATAAAGATAAAGATAAAGATAAAGATAAAGATAAAGATAAAGATAAAGATAAAGATAAAGATAAAGATAAAGATAAAGATAAAGATAAAGATAAAGATAAAGATAAAGATAAAGATAAAGATAAAGATAAAGATAAAGATAAAGATAAAGATAAAGATAAAGATAAAGATAAAGATAAAGATAAAGATAAAGATAAAGATAAAGATAAAGATAAAGATAAAGATAAAGATAAAGATAAAGATAAAGATAAAGATAAAGATAAAGATAAAGATAAAGATAAAGATAAAGATAAAGATAAAGATAAAGATAAAGATAAAGATAAAGATAAAGATAAAGATAAAGATAAAGATAAAGATAAAGATAAAGATAAAGATAAAGATAAAGATAAAGATAAAGATAAAGATAAAGATAAAGATAAAGATAAAGATAAAGATAAAGATAAAGATAAAGATAAAGATAAAGATAAAGATAAAGATAAAGATAAAGATAAAGATAAAGATAAAGATAAAGATAAAGATAAAGATAAAGATAAAGATAAAGATAAAGATAAAGATAAAGATAAAGATAAAGATAAAGATAAAGATAAAGATAAAGATAAAGATAAAGATAAAGATAAAGATAAAGATAAAGATAAAGATAAAGATAAAGATAAAGATAAAGATAAAGATAAAGATAAAGATAAAGATAAAGATAAAGATAAAGATAAAGATAAAGATAAAGATAAAGATAAAGATAAAGATAAAGATAAAGATAAAGATAAAGATAAAGATAAAGATAAAGATAAAGATAAAGATAAAGATAAAGATAAAGATAAAGATAAAGATAAAGATAAAGATAAAGATAAAGATAAAGATAAAGATAAAGATAAAGATAAAGATAAAGATAAAGATAAAGATAAAGATAAAGATAAAGATAAAGATAAAGATAAAGATAAAGATAAAGATAAAGATAAAGATAAAGATAAAGATAAAGATAAAGATAAAGATAAAGATAAAGATAAAGATAAAGATAAAGATAAAGATAAAGATAAAGATAAAGATAAAGATAAAGATAAAGATAAAGATAAAGATAAAGATAAAGATAAAGATAAAGATAAAGATAAAGATAAAGATAAAGATAAAGATAAAGATAAAGATAAAGATAAAGATAAAGATAAAGATAAAGATAAAGATAAAGATAAAGATAAAGATAAAGATAAAGATAAAGATAAAGATAAAGATAAAGATAAAGATAAAGATAAAGATAAAGATAAAGATAAAGATAAAGATAAAGATAAAGATAAAGATAAAGATAAAGATAAAGATAAAGATAAAGATAAAGATAAAGATAAAGATAAAGATAAAGATAAAGATAAAGATAAAGATAAAGATAAAGATAAAGATAAAGATAAAGATAAAGATAAAGATAAAGATAAAGATAAAGATAAAGATAAAGATAAAGATAAAGATAAAGATAAAGATAAAGATAAAGATAAAGATAAAGATAAAGATAAAGATAAAGATAAAGATAAAGATAAAGATAAAGATAAAGATAAAGATAAAGATAAAGATAAAGATAAAGATAAAGATAAAGATAAAGATAAAGATAAAGATAAAGATAAAGATAAAGATAAAGATAAAGATAAAGATAAAGATAAAGATAAAGATAAAGATAAAGATAAAGATAAAGATAAAGATAAAGATAAAGATAAAGATAAAGATAAAGATAAAGATAAAGATAAAGATAAAGATAAAGATAAAGATAAAGATAAAGATAAAGATAAAGATAAAGATAAAGATAAAGATAAAGATAAAGATAAAGATAAAGATAAAGATAAAGATAAAGATAAAGATAAAGATAAAGATAAAGATAAAGATAAAGATAAAGATAAAGATAAAGATAAAGATAAAGATAAAGATAAAGATAAAGATAAAGATAAAGATAAAGATAAAGATAAAGATAAAGATAAAGATAAAGATAAAGATAAAGATAAAGATAAAGATAAAGATAAAGATAAAGATAAAGATAAAGATAAAGATAAAGATAAAGATAAAGATAAAGATAAAGATAAAGATAAAGATAAAGATAAAGATAAAGATAAAGATAAAGATAAAGATAAAGATAAAGATAAAGATAAAGATAAAGATAAAGATAAAGATAAAGATAAAGATAAAGATAAAGATAAAGATAAAGATAAAGATAAAGATAAAGATAAAGATAAAGATAAAGATAAAGATAAAGATAAAGATAAAGATAAAGATAAAGATAAAGATAAAGATAAAGATAAAGATAAAGATAAAGATAAAGATAAAGATAAAGATAAAGATAAAGATAAAGATAAAGATAAAGATAAAGATAAAGATAAAGATAAAGATAAAGATAAAGATAAAGATAAAGATAAAGATAAAGATAAAGATAAAGATAAAGATAAAGATAAAGATAAAGATAAAGATAAAGATAAAGATAAAGATAAAGATAAAGATAAAGATAAAGATAAAGATAAAGATAAAGATAAAGATAAAGATAAAGATAAAGATAAAGATAAAGATAAAGATAAAGATAAAGATAAAGATAAAGATAAAGATAAAGATAAAGATAAAGATAAAGATAAAGATAAAGATAAAGATAAAGATAAAGATAAAGATAAAGATAAAGATAAAGATAAAGATAAAGATAAAGATAAAGATAAAGATAAAGATAAAGATAAAGATAAAGATAAAAATAAAGATAAAGATAAAGATAAAGATAAAGATAAAGATAAAGATAAAGATAAAGATAAAGATAAAGATAAAGATAAAGATAAAGATAAAGATAAAGATAAAGATAAAGATAAATATAAAGATAAAGATAAAGATAAAGATAAAGATAAAGATAAAGATAAAGATAAAGATAAATATAAAGATAAAGATAAATATAAAGATAAAGATAAAGATAAAAATAAAGATAAAGATAAAGATAAAGATAAAGATAAAGATAAAGATAAAGATAAAGATAAAGATAAAGATAAAGATAAAGATAAAGATAAAGATAAAGATAAAGATAAAGATAAAGATAAAGATAGAGATAAAGATAAAGATAAAGATAAAGATAAAGATAGAGATAGAGATAAAGATAAAGATAAAGATAAAGATAAAGATAAAGATAAAGATAAAGATAAAGATAAAGATAGAGATAAAGATAAAGATAAAGATAGAGATAGAGATAGAGATAGAGATAGAGATAGAGATAAAGATAAAGATAAAGATGAAGATAAAGATAAAGATAAAGATAGAGATAGAGATAGAGATAGAGATAGAGATAAAGATAAAGATAAAGATAGAGATAGAGATAGAGATAAAGATAGAGATAGAGATAGAGATAAAGATAAAGATAAAGATAGAGATAAAGATAGAGATAGAGGTAGAGATAGAGATAGAGATAAAGTAAAGATAAAGATAAAGATAAAGATAAAGATAAAGATAAAGATAAAGATAACGATAAACATAGAGATAACACGTTTGAAATTTACGTTTGAAATCATAATCTCAAAAAATTTTTAAACGAGACTTAAGCCTTTATATCAATAAAAATTTATCCTTGCCATCCACTTTCCCGAGAGGTGGTGAAAGATGGATCCGCCATCAATGCTTATTTCTAGCAGGACCCACGTGGATCCTTCTGACAAAATTACAATTCCCAAAAAAAAAATGTTTCCCCTTAACAATTAATCCTGAGTTGGACTCAACTCGTAATGAACTGAACTCATAATTTCTATGTAAGTAACACGTATTTTATTTTTAATTTAGTTTTTTAAGCTATTTAATAGTTATACTTTGGGACATCAATTCTACTAAATTTCAGTGAACCTAAATCGTTAGAAACAACCTATAATTTTTGTATAAAGTTGATATCAGAAATGTTCTTGTTCGCGTTTTTGTTTTACAGTGCTTGCGTGATAAAACCCACTGAAACCCTAAAAAGTTGAAGTTTTTATTTTTCATTAATTGAATTTTTATTTTCAAAATTTATTTGTAAATTAATTGCGACCTTCTTTCATAAGTTTTAAGTTATGTGTTTATATAACTCCAATAATTTTTCAATTATTAAAGGTTTTATTTTTTCAAGCTCAAGGTCAATGCTGCTTCCCGAAGAAAACAACTGAGGAAAAACAACCAACAACAACAATACCCTATATAGAGTATCAATCACATAGCAGACTAGACAGCTGTTTAGTTGGCGCTACACCAACTCATCAGTAGCCTTTTTTCGTGATTCTTGCTGTGATCCACTGAGCTCTAAATATTCTACTTGTTTCACGAATGCAATTAGTAAATTACCCTGAATTGCATTGTACGAATACAAATGATATGAAAGCAGCTTAAAGTTCTTCTAATTTGTGAAACATACTTTAGGGAAAGTATGTTCCTTTATTCGAAGATAGGTCAAAGCTTTCTAAATACTCAAAGATTTTTGGATCACAGCAAGAATCACGAAAAAAGGCTACTGATGAGTTGGTGTAGCGGCCAACGAAACAGTCTGTCTAGTCTGCTATGTGATTGATACTCTATATAGGGTATTGTTGTTGTTGGTTGTTTTTCCTCAATTGTTTTCATCGGGAAGCAGCATTAACCTTGAGCTCGAAAAAATATAACCTTTAATAATTGAAAAATTATTGGAGTTATATAAACACAAAACTTAAAAAATATTTTCAAAATTTTCCAGAATTATATAAAAAAATAATTGATATTTTTTAAAATTTTTCTTTCTTTCCCTTCCCTTTAATATCCTTTACGAAATATCCTTGCTGTTCCCCTGAACAAAAAGGATCCTACCGGCTGCGCCAAAAAGTGTTGGGTTCCTCCCTCTGAGGATACCCGTAGATCCTTTGTAGTGACCCCAAAATGCTCACCTAACCTAGCATGTCTTCTCTTCACTAGAGAAGCACACATATCCCTACAGATTCCCAAGGATATTAAAAAAACCAGTTTACCTTGTTTTTATTCGGCAGCGTAGCTGCCAGATGCATAGGCAGCCGTGAGGTTGCCAAAAGATTGGTGGGTGGGTATTTTAATGGCTCACCAGCCAGCAGTATACTTACTTAATTGATTGGCTGGTTTTGCTGTACTTACGTATTGTACTCGTATTGCTGACGAAAGAAAAATGCTTGGGGTTTTTTTAATGGTGTATCTCGTGTTCACTCCTATTTCGAACTCTGTGAACGAACGTCTTGAACTCTACGAGCCAACTCTTTTTTTTAAACTGAAGCAACGATATTTATAACAAATATCTGGCTTCCTCAATCCTTACATTATTGCCTTACAACTTAGTTGACAGTTTTTTGTCACATACTTAAATTTAACTTATCTATTAATTGGGTAATCTTAACACTATGCGGAAAACATTCTTGTGTTTGCAAAATGCTCATGTTTCATTTTATTTGTCATACTTTTATTTTCCCAAGGTGGATCTCTGTTGAGCTGAATATTGTCCAATGGTAAACTGTAGTAAATAAAATACTATAAATGCATGGAATAACAACAACAATAAAATATTATTAATTAAACGGTTTACGCCTTAATGCTGACATCGCACTTTCATGCAGTCGCACTTGAACTGGGCATTGGCCTTGAATTCAGAAATTCAAGTTTGTTGTATGGCACAAAAGGTAGTGCCTACAAGTATGCATTGGTTTATTTGTTTTGTTTGTGACTAGTTCACAACACGGGGTTCGATGTTCCGTGGGGTTTAGTATACAGGATCGCCAATATAGCGTTTAAGCTATTTTAATTTATTTTGATATGATTTCAGTTTAGATATTTATCTTTGCATACAATTTATTTTCGTACAATTTTTAAAAAGTGAATATATTTTTATAATGACTTTTTTGATGAACAGATTTGAATATCCGACAAACGTTTTTTTTTTTTTAATAAAAATTGACATGAACGAAAAACAATTTTTTAATTAATATATAAAGTAAATTAAAGTTTATTTGAATAATGTGTGTTTAAATGTATGTAATCATATATGTGTGTGTGTGCTTTTATATGTATGTCATTAGAACACTACAGTATGCAGATAGAAACGGAACCGGAAAACAAGGAAGGAAAAAATGGATAGAACTTGTCACGCGTGATCTACGAAACGATACTTATAGTAGAGTGAAGGAGATGGTCATTTCCCTCAGTCTTTATCAACCCTACTAGTCAGTGGAATATAATTTTGTCATTTCGTTACCCATTTTGTTGACCATTTAGGGCCGTATTGTTCAGCTCGAGATATCTTTAACCAGCTGATATTTCCAAGGTTTCCAGTAGTTTCGTATTGTTCACTTCTGGATAGCGTATTTATCCCGAGCTTATGTCAAAAGATAACCAGCTGATAAAGGTATCCTGAGAAAAAGTTATCCAGTCGAATTCGGCTGGTTAACTGAGATATCCAGAGGCTTATCATGCGTTTTGACATATTTCGTATTGTTGACTTGTTTTTTGTGGTTGGCAAAAAAGTTTTTGTGTTTACTATTTTTTAGTGAGCGTACGAATTTTGTGTTGCAGACAGCAAAAACAAGGAAATTACCGCGCAGCTGCTAATTTATTGATTTTTAAGGAAATCGCAAAACACTTTTCGAGTAAGAAAAGGTAATTGTCTATTGCTGAAGAATATTGCTGATATACTTTTTGGGCGGCAGAAAAATATTATTGCCAATTTTATGCAAAAAAAAAGAAAAAGCAATACGAGTAAGATACAAATTTTCAAAAGCATCAGTAAAAATTTTTTATTGGCACATGTCGCGAGTGAACATTTATCGAATGGCACACAGCTTAATAAAAATATTTGATAGACTGTCTAAGCCTCGGGATATCTTTGACGGTTTTTAATGTACCATTTCGAAAAACTCAAAATTTTCAACTTCTGCATTCCCTTTTACCCCTTAAACAACTTTTTCTCGCCTGCGATAAAATTTTCCAAAAATCCCATTCTTACGAACTGCTTTATCAAACTGCATTTGCGATGCAATCTTACCAATTTTTAAATAGAAAAAAATTGCTAAATAAATTTAGTACCGGAATTAAGCTTAAAGTTAAATTGTTCTTTAACTTCCTTTTCTGGCGAACCACTAAGCTGCAAAGAAGTGGGTAAGAAAAATCTTCTGATTTTATGCTAAAAAAATTTTAAACATCATATTATTTTTGTCTCCCAGCAAACAAAGCTTAAAATATAAATTTATTTCTGGCTAATTAGTTCAATGCATAACCACATCTAGCTGAGAGCAAAAAAATCAGTCCGTTTCTTGGTTCTCCCAAAAAGAAAAGCCTACACTTATTTGAAGCGCATCTTCACAAAAGACGACTTTTCAACCATTTAAGTTTCAGCCAATCTAAGCTTCAGAGGAAAAACCGAGCTTCATTTAGAAGAATTATCCAAGCTAAAACGCAAGAAAGGTGACCGGTTCTTTGGCGTTAACTTTATTACTTGCGCAAGTTTAAAGGAAAAAATACAATATTTAGATTTTTTTTTAGCCTAGATCGATTTTTAGTGACTAATTGAAATTGTAGGGTACTAGCGAGAACAGTCTCGAGGGCTAGATTCAATGATGAGCGTGATGCTATGCCCAGAATAAAATAACGGAGCAGAGTTAAAAGCAGTAAACTTGAAACGATTGCTCGCAAAGCACGTGAATGTGGCGTCAAAATTCACTTAAATAAAAACTAATAAAAACCCATAACTATAACAAAATAAGTAAAGAAACTAGTAAAATAACTTCAAAATTATAGAATTTATGTTAACTACAAGTGTTTAAAGAAAAGAGGAAAAAAAATATTGGTAATAGGAGAGAATTTGCATAAAAAAACCTTAAAGAAAAGAAAAAAAAAATACTAAGATAAGCCAAGAAGTGAGTGCATAAGTTTACACAAAGTATGTACAAAAAAAAAAATGTTTCATAGCTGTTTTAGTTCTCTTTCATTATACCTGCGTAAAATAAACCTAAACTAAAAAGAATAGAAAACAAAAATATTCAAATTAATCTTTAAAAATAAATGCGAAACAATTTTGCTCAAACTTTAAGCCCTAGTGGCATAACAAAAAAAAAAAAATTTCATCGGTCTAAATCAGTTACCACTTTTTATTGTTACCAATTCAGAAATATCTCAGCCATTTATCTAAAATCAACAACAACAACATACAAGGCCTTGGATACTGCTTGCTGATGACCAAGTAAGTTTTTTTATTAATCTTGCTCCCGCTCTTTTGTATTTTTTTTTTTTTTTTGTAACCATTAATTTTACATTTTTTTTTATAAGAACCAGCATAATTGTTTTGAAACCTCGCGCTCTCGCAATGAAAGTGGAGACCATTTGCTAAGCTTTTCTTTTGAGGAGCTAGTGAGAGGTCCATTTCATAGGGCTTAACGCGCTCTTTAATTTTAATTGCTTTTTATTCTTTTCGCTAATTTCGAGGGCAGGTTAGTGAACTTAGATATTACAGGAAACTTATTATTTGATAAAAATAAATAAAAAAATTAAAAAAAAAACCTGCTAAAATAAGATTCAGCTAGATTAACGTAAATGCATTTAATTTGAAACATCATTAATCAATTCAATGTTATTATTAATTTTGTTACTTATTGGACAACAGAATGATTATTTTGCTTTAAAATAATCATGAATAAATAATAGAAGTTTTTTTTTTATTTTTGTTTTTTGTTGCATATTTGCAAGTTCTTGGCAATAAACTTGTTTATTTTTTAGTTTGATTTTCATCTTTACTCTAAGGATTTGGTTTTATAAGTTTTTTTGTATTGCAAATTACAATATAAATAAAAAAATACTAAATACTAAAAGATGAAGTTAAACAAAAAGAAAATAAATTAAGAAAACTGAAATTGGTAGAATAAGAATGTTTATATTTTAGATATACTTATAAGAATAAACTTTATAATCTTTTATTAGTATAATGAATAAATCTTTAATAATGAGTAATTAATATATAATCTTTTCTTTGTGGTAAGGAGGATAGGAAAATTGGATAACCTAATTTTTTGGGATCTTTATTCAAATTTTACTTTAATAAGGTCATGGAGGGAGGGCTAAGGGCCATCGTGTAAATACCAGCTGTAGACAAGGCCAAGGTGTGTGTTAAAAGAAGTTTCATTCTCAAAATTAAATATAGCTTAACTGCACCATTTTTTGTTCTCTCCTTTCTTCATTTTGTGGGATTTAAGGGACTCTAAAATAAAGTATGTAGTTGTGACATGGTAGGATGGTCAGCCACGAACCTCCCCACAGGCTGATAGCTAGTCGATAAGAAGGGTCCCGACCGGGACTGGTTCCCAAAACCACCATACAAAATCTTTTATTTTCCATTCAGCAAAGACATTACAGTTTGGCTGGAAAAATACTGGAAAAATCACTAACCAGCCGTAAGATATGCAGACCTGTTAAGCTGCTATCCAGAGGTGAACAATACCAATTTTTATCCTGAAGTTTTAACCTCTGGTTAAATTTAAAGCCCTGAATAAGTTATCAGCTGGATAGCGTTAGATATCCAGAGGTGAAGAATATGGCCCTTAGTCTAGCGGCCCATGGTCACCTTACCTTTCGTCACAAAAACCAAAGTATTGAGGAGATCATATTACATGGGTATATTTATTTATAAACAAAATTATAAATTAATTCTTTACAAGATCAGTAACATATTTTTTTCTTTTGCATTATTAGAGTATAAAAATCCAAGGCAAAGGCTAGGTTAGACGTAATTTAAGTATACTAAAAGCAGGACTTAATAACTTAATTTACTTGAATTACACTCGCATAGCCCAGTGTAATTCTTACCGAAATAAATTTTGTTTCCGCTAAGGTTTTTTTTTTTTGCAAAAAATATTTTATAACTACATGATACTTCTAGAACATTTTTGTTTAGTTCTTAATTTTTGTTTTAGATAAGTTTTCAGTAATTATATTCTCTAAATATTTTTATAGTAATTTAAGTTTAATATTTGTTTTATAATTAGTGCTTATTTAAAGCTCGGTTTAAAGGTAATTTAAGTTTTAATTTGAATTTAATTTAATGCCCTCTAATCTAAGCTTTGATTTGAATTTTAATTTAGATTTTTTTTTTTATTTCTGCAGTATTATATTTACTTTTCTTAGCTTGAGATTCTTTTGTGGTGATTTTTATGGTATAGTATTGATTTTGTTTTGGTTTGTATCCGTTAATTTGTATTATTGAAGTATTGTGTTATCTAAGTTATAGTTCGAGTTTGGTTTTTATATTTTTGTAGTATTGTGCTCGGTTTATTTTTGATTAAGTTAAAATTTCATATAAGTTTTGTAGTGTCGTGTCAGTTAGGTTTTATTTTTAACCTTAGTTAAATTTTTATTTAGACTTTTTAATTTTAGTAAAATCTTAATATCATTTTTAATCTTAGTTAAATTTTAGTTTTATTTTTTAATTTTTAATAAATTGTAAATTAATTTTTAATCTGAGTTAAACTTTAGTTTATGTTTTTAATTTTAGTCAAACTATAATGTAATTTGTTTATTATTGTTAAATTATAATAAAATTTTTAGTCTGAGTTTTAATTTAATTGAAATTTAATTTAATTAAATTAAATTAATTCATATATAATTTGATTTTAAATATGAGTTCAATTTTAGTTTAACTTTTCATTTTTGGTTAAAAATAGTGTCATTTTTTGTCTGAGTTTAATTTTAGTTTAACTTTTCAATTTTTGTTGAACTATAATTTAATTTTTAATCTGAGTTAAATCATAGTCTTATTGTTAATCCTAGGTAAGTTTCAGTATAAATTTTTCATCGGAGTTCAATTATAGGTTTATTTCTTATCTTCGTTAAATTCTAATTAAAATTTTTAATTTTTATTGAATTTTAGTTAAAATTTTTAATCTTAGCTAAATTTTGGGTTTATTTTTAATTGTAGTAAAAAAATGGGTAAAACAAATTAAACAAAACGAAAAATCATATGTAGCCAAACTAACAGACAGAAGGAACTTACACAAAACTATAGAGCAGGCGAGTTTCTCTTTTGCACTCACGCCAAACAAAACATTAAAACATCTATACACCAAAAACAAAAGCAAACATAGAAAAAAAGCAGCAACAAGACGTAGTGTACGAAATCGGTTGCAAAGGAAATGTCGAGGAAGAGATTGGAACAAAAAACCGTGAGCTGGGGACCAGGCTCAACGAACACAAGGTAGACATAAGGAAAGAGAAATAAACGACGGCATTATCACAACACTTTGCAGAGAGCGGACACACATCAAATTTTGGTGACGTGGCAAAGTTTTACTGGCAATGATGATGCAATAAAGTACTTCTACCTTCTACTTTCTCTGCATACGCAACGTTCACACCCGACTGCACTGTTAATTAATTTTGACGTCTAGGCCAAGGTTTGTTGTATGTGTTATTATTTTTATCACAGGTGTGAACTAGAAACCGGCTAACGACGAATCCACATTCGAATTCGCGCCTCTCCGCATGGCAGCTGCATCCGTGCCCTTTCCATCACATATCCTGGATGGCGGTGATGTCTGCGTTTATTGTTTTGAGGGCCTCCGCCAGTTGGATAATGGCACCTTCCCTATAAAGGGTACGGACATTCCAGGTGCATATCCGTAAATCATTGTCCGCTTTTCGTTTGCGGTGGTCGTCAACGTTATTGGGGTTCTTATCCGAGGCTGGTTTAGTTTTTATTGGGCAGTAGTAATGTGGCGAGACCCGAACCATGCGCACATTCCATGTTTAAGGTCTATGGAGCGACCCGCCGCTCAAATTAGCCGTCAAACTAACGGATGCCAGTTTGCCGTTGCCCAGGGAACACCACGTGTAGGTTTGAGTCGACTTGAGACGATTTCGACATGGATAATGCTGGCCTCGCCAGGTTGAGGCGGTGAGACACGTTGCCATGTGAAGGTTCGCCCCCCTGTTCCACTAATCAACTAATTAGTGATTTGATAAATCAGTTAATTTGGAATCTGATTTATCAAAAAATGAATTACTCAATTAATCGCTCGGCCATAGCAATAACGCATTATATTTAAAAATTTTTTCTATTATCGTTACACTTAGAGAAATGTTGATGGCTATTTTTAAGAATAATTAACCAATACAATTTCCTTATTCTAAACTACAAAGGTACTAAGGTTCTTGCAGTGTTTCAGAAATTTATTCTGATATAAAAATGGTCTTTTTATAAAAGTTTGTTTTAAAATACTTTATGAAAATAATGCATTTTTTTATTGACTGACAGCACTTAACCAGCATTCAATGTCGCTAGAATGTAAGTACTTTTTTCCACTGGGCTATTTAACACACCCAGTACGCATTGGCAGGCCTTAAAATGGATGTCGGAGACCTTCCCTATTCATATCGAAGCCCATATACTTTTTTATTTGAAATGGCGAAATTTTCCAGGGCTTCCGCTCTCCTTGCTTTAAAGAGGCCTGCTATAAGCACTCATTAAGAATGGCTTCAAGAAGAGGTTAACCAAAACAATTAATAAATATATTTTTTTTTATTTCTTTTTATGTATACCTACCTACCTATTTAATCTGTGATTTTATTTTATTTTACATATTTTTGTCAGATAAGAATATTTCTAAGTCGTGACGATGATTATTATTCAGTATTTTTGAACTAATATATATTTTAACTTTTAACGAAAAAGTAACCCTGAAATATAAGCCGAACCAGTTTTTGTAGGAAAAATATAATTCTTGTACTGTACATATCAAAGCCCATATACTTTTTTATTTGAAATGGCGAAATTTTCCAGGGCTTCCGCTCTCCTTGCTTTAAAGAGGCTTGCTATAAGCACTCATTAAGAATGGCTTAAAGAAGAGGTTAACCAAAACAATTAATAAATATATTTTTTTTATTTCTTTTTATGTATACCTACCTACCTATTTATTCTGTGATTTTATTTTATTTTACATATTTTTGTCAGATAAGAATATTTCTAAGTCGTGACGATGGTTATTATTCAGTATTTTTGAACTAATATATATTTTAACTTTTAACGAAAAAGTAACCCTGAAATATAAGCAGAACCAGTTTTTGTAGAAAAAATATAATTCTTGTACTGCCCTGGGTAGCGAAAAATTAGGCCTCATAGAAGCGCTCGCAGAAGCAGCGAGGAAGTCATGTGTCTGCGAAATTAGCAGTTAATGCACGCCTTCGTTAGAAGAGACCTAGCTTCATTGTGTTAGTTTTTGATAAAATGGCAAAAACATGCAATGGCGAACTTGGCAAATGGGCGGAGACAACTGCAACAACTTTTTGTCAACATAACGTCACAATTAATTGCATTAAATATTTATTTACACTTAATTCGCGCAATAATCTATAAAAACTATAACACATCGTAATCTAGCAACTCAAGCAAAAAATACAATTTGGCAACTATCAACAACTCCGCTAATTCGCACACAATTTTTCTTGTTGGTGTTGTCAAAAACTCACACCTTATTTTTATTCCACCATGGAGGTCGGTGTGGTCAATCTCCTTACCCTACGTTATTATTGTATCATGTTTCAGTGCGTTAAGTTTCACGCACCTCACGTCGCCTGCCTCACCTCTCTTACCTAAGAAATCCGGTTACACGCACTCAGCACTACAGTGAATTCTGGGTCATAAAATCATCTCATCTCATGGAATATGGTTCGATTTGAGCAGACATTGGAAACGGTCGTCATTTTCTGTATAATATTTTTTATATATTAAATTTAAAAAATTTAAATTTAAAAAATTTAAAAATTTTCTGGCTGAGAAAAATTAATTTTGGAATTTCTTCGAATTTTTATTATATAATTAATACTGAATTGCTGAACTTTTTACTGTGATTGATCTGGGCGATATTTCTTTAATTACGAGAAAGCTTTTGAATCACAATGAAGCTACCTCCATGGTCACTCATAATTCTAATCAAGGTTGTGGTTCACCCGCTCATTTAACGCAAAGAAGTAACTCATCTGTTTCCCATTTACCTGGTATTATCATGGCGACTGAACAACCTACGATATTTATTTATTTCATCAAACAGAGTTCAACTCTTACTTACTTACTTACTCGGCCCGGGTTTCGGCCGACCTCATCAGCTCTCGCCAGGCGCCTCTGCTTTGCGCGCGCCTTCTCCAATCGGATACACCAAGTGCGGTTAGGGCTTCCTCAGCCTGGTCCATCCATCGGAGGCATGGTCTCCCTCGTCATCGTTGACCAGCGACCCTCGCCTTGAGCACCTTTTTCGCTGGAGCTTCGTCGTCCATATGATGGACATGACCCAGCCAGCGTAGTCGCTGCACAGTTATACGCCGAACTACGTCAATGTCTTCGTAGAGCTCATACAGCTCGTGGTTCATTCGGATGCGATAGTCATCGCCGACTCGAACAGGACCGAAGATTTTGCGAAGAACTTTTCTCTCGAACACCCCCCGAGCGGCTGCGTCAGTTTGCGAAACTACCCATGGCTCAGCGCCATAAAGCAGCACAGGTAGAACGAGCGTCTTGTAGAGTGTTAGTTTTGTCGGTCGAGAGAGGGCTCTGGCACTTAGTTGCTTACTGAGCCCGTAGTAGCACCTATTAGCAATTATTGTTCTTCGCTTTATCTCCAGGCTGATTTCGTTGTTGGTATTAATGGCGGTGCCAAGGTAAATGAACTCCTTGACTACTTCAAAGTTATAGCTGCCGGATGAAACGTGGGAGTCTAAACGCCGCGCTCCCTTGTTTGTAGACAGCATATACCTTGTGTTAATTTTTTAGGGCCAATTTTAGTTTGAATATATTTATTTAAGTTCAATGGAGTTGTTTGGCATTTCTTTTTAATTTCAATTTTTTAAATATTAAAAATAAAAATTCAATTTTTTCCCGACGTTTCGTCACTTTCTTGGCGACATCTTCAGGGGAGATTTTTTAATTTTTTATCTACAAAAACATATATGAACAATTTTTCAAAAACAATTAACCAAAAACTTACTTTATATTAAAAGATACATTAAGTTAATTTTGACAATAAACCATTACTTGAATTACAAAAATTTTACATGACATAAACTTTTTTGAAAAACAGAAAAAAATTTGTTTGAACACAAAATTTAAACGAAACTTTTATAGCCTATACGTCAATTGCTACTGCATAGTTGTTGTTTATATTGTCAGTGTCTTCTTTGAAATTTATTGCTCTGTCCACTTTTTGTTGTATTCTTAAACTTTCTAATGTCATTCTTCATTTTGTTTTGTTTTCAACGTCCAAGATTCTTACAGCCTCAAAATCAGCTGTATGGCCTGTAGTCAATATATGTTGTGCTAGCGCTGTTGTTGTTTATTGTTTCTTATGTCCAGCTTATGTTCTGCCATTCTTATTTTTAGCGCTCTTTTTGTTGTTCCTATATAAGTTTTGTCACAACTATCGTGTTCGTCGCCTTTGCATTGCAGTTCGTATACAACGTTGTTTTTGTCTTCGTTTTTAATTTTTGTTTTTGTTCTAGTGAACATTTGGTTTAAAGTGGCGTTTGATTTATATGCAAATGTTGTGTTGTCCGCTCTCATTATTTTTCGTATGTGTGTGTTACCCGTCAGTTTTGGTATATATGTTATGCCTAAGTATTTTTTTTGTTTGTTTTGATCTGTTATTTTTTTGTTTCGTTTGTTTTCCGAAAACTTTTTGTTTAATAATGAATTTACGAGATGTGTTGGGTAGTCGTTGTTTTTTAGTAATGTTTTTATCTTTTTTATGTTTTTGTTCAGAAATTGTGTGTCGGCTAATGTAAACATTTTTCTTATTAAGTTGGTCGCCGTATTTATTTTTTGCTGCATTGGTTGCGTCGAGTGGAAATTTATAAGTCTACCTGAGCATGTTGTTTTGGTAAACCAGTCAAAAATTATTCTGTTATTTTTCCTATGTAGTTGGACGTCTAAGTATGGTATGTTATGATTTCGTTCAATTTCAGTTGTGAATTGTATGTTTTTGTGGTAACTATTCAGTGTTTTGTGAATTATGTCTAAGTCTTTTTTGTTTATTATGGCGACAATATCGTCTACATATTTACATATGAATGTAATATTTATGTTATTATTTTGAAGAATTGTTATTGTGTCGTCAATTTCTGAACAAAAACATAAAAAAGATAAAAACAATACTAAAAAACAACGACTACCCAACACATCTCGTAAATTCATTATTAAAAAAAAGTTTTCGGTCAATTCGAATCACTTGTAAAAAAAAGTTGGTTCCTTCACTAGTTGAATCAATTGGTTCGATTCAGCAAAAAGCTCAACATATTGCCATTCAGGTGTTGTTTGGCCCGAGTGACATAACCAAGCCGAGTTGTGAACATTGAAATCGCCTGCAACAACGATTTCACAATCAGGGAACAATCCCAAAATGTGCGATATCAAATCAGACAGAGTCTAGTTTGTTAAAAGTAGGCTCCCTCCCTAAATTCGGGCTTCTATAGACGTAGCAGAAATGTAGCAAGTGCGAGCGGACCCTGAACCTAACCCACATAGAGCTAAATTCTGGATCGGTCAGGCACAGACCCCGTTGGCACGGATACGCTACATCCGAACGTATAAAAAGAGCGATGCCCCTATGCAAAGAAAACAATGACAGTTAGTGATACACAGGAATATGAAAATAAAGTGGATCTGCATCCTCGCTCACCTGGGTCTCACTTAATGTCATTATTTGAGGCCAATTAAGAGCACAATGTGCATAGACTGAGAAGAAATTTGCTCTCAGTCCACGTATACTGCAAAAATCTATGCGAAAATTACTCGACATTCTCGCACCGTATTATATATTATTAAATAATATATAATATTAATAATAATATATAATATTCAATAAATAGGGCAATAAGGTAATTAGTTACATTGATAATTGAGATTAAACTCTGTGGACATAAATATGTGCAAAGGCCAGTGTTATGCCTTTGTGTGTTATGCCACAGCTTTGCCCACAGTGCAACCTTACTCACAGCCGCAACTAATCGGAGAGGATGGAGGAGTTGACGGAAACGAAAAAATCAACAATTACTTACGCGGCGAAGTATAGAAAAGCCCTTCGCGTGGTCAGCTAAAAAAAAACGTTGACTGCAGCTTAATGTTATTGTTGCTGCTGGCCGCACTCAGCAAAGCAAATTTCAGATGATGATGATGTTGTTGTTGATGTCAGCAAAGCTGCTTTCAGATGTTTTTGGCGTTCTTGTTGCCATGAAGCTGTTGTTGTTTATCGCTTGTTTTGTTTTTTCAACTTGTTTGTTTAGCATGTAATTTTTTTTTTTGGTTTTTTATATTTTGTGTTGTTTTTTGTACATATGATTTTAATTTAAGTAAATTAAATAGGAACACTAAACACTGACGGACATTGGTTTGACGATTAAGAACTCAAGATTCAAGAAACTAATTTTACAAATGTTTATCTAACTAGGCTCAAACACAAAGACACCGACGGAACACAAAAACCATTCGCTACTTAGCAACCGATGACTCATTTGGATCTCTACAATGACTGTACCATGTTCCAAAAAGTACAATATCCAAGGTTTTACCAGAAGTTTGCGAATCTATATTTACTGCATTAAGGGAGTATTCCTGGTTGGAAGGCTGTTTTTGGACCCTTTTTGTAAAACTTCTCATTCGAAAACGCAAAGAGTTATTTAAATTCTGTTTTTTATTGTACTAAGAACATATTAAATTAAATAAAAATTAATTTGTTAATTCATTCAACCCCTTTTCATAAGTTTTTGTGTTATGTTTATAACTCTAATAATTTTTCAGTTATTATCTAAGAGTTATATTTTTGAGCTCAAGGTCTATGTTACTTTCTGAAGAAAACAACCAACAACAACAACAATACCCTTTGCATAGAGTGGCAATCATACAGCAGACTAGACAGCTGTTACGTTGGCCGCTACACCAACTCATCAGTAGCCTTTATATGATAGCGATGATAAACCTAGCCTATTGTTTAGTATTTGTTTTCCGCCAATGTTAGAGAAAATTACTCTGAATTACATTGTACATACAGATGATACAAATGATAAATGATTCACACCTATTTGGTGTAAGGTCTTTTTTCGAAGATATATCAATGCTTTTTACCACTCACTGGCATGTTGTAGTTTAGTTGTTGTTTTACTATTATTCACTGTCCATCTTAATAGCAGCAACCTGCTGCTATTAAACTATGACGTCATGAATATTTTTATTTGAAAACTATGATTTTTATTTTATTGTGTGTGTAAACATACAAATAATCATAATTTTTTTTTTTCAACGGCCGTGCTCTGTCAGAGAATAAATTTGTAAATTTATTCGACCTCTTTTCATAATTTTTTGTGTTATGTTTATAACTCTTAAAATTTTTCAATTATTAATTAAGAGTAAATTTTTATTTTTAATTATATAAAAAAAATTTTTCCTTTTTGAAAGAGGGCTGCTCAAAATGCTGCTTGCATTTGCTGCTTGCGGCCCGGATAACTCGATTTCGAATCATCTGAAATAGAAAAAGTAAACGGCGTTAGATTTAGTACAGATGTAGTTCTAGGCCCTAATTCAATTATAATTTTTCGATTATTTTTTACAAAATGGCGGTCATTGAAAAATTAAAAACCGATTTTAAGTATTTTTGTAGTTTAGTGTAAAAAAAATAGTAAAAAATTGTTTAAAATTGTGATTGAGGTAGAGAATGGTGACAATTTTGCGTCGATTGCACTTTGTTTCATCAAAATCGGTTCAGAACTACGGGTGCAATCTGGGCCGCAAGCTCGAAACGTGGTTTCGAGATAAACGCATTTAAGTTTGAGGCTATTTTTTTGCATCAAAAAATAAATAGAAATGAAAAATTTGAGCATGCAGTTTTAGAAATTCGACAATTCTGCGTCGATTGCACTTGGTTTCATCAAAATCGGTTTAGTAGAACCGGAGAAAAGTGACTTCGAAATTCAAAAACGTGATTTTGAAAAAACTCAAAGAAAATTTTAGGCAATAAACATTTTTTTTTGTGAAATACTTACATATATCAATCTGCAATGCCAGCCCATAAAGAACTCCTTCCTCTTCTTCAAAAAATGAGGACTCAGCGGCTCTTCGCGCAGTTTTAACTTCTTTTGATGCGACCAGAGCTCTGGCTTCGGACCTTTTCAAACGTTCTTCGTTCCAAGGCATGGCGAAATCATATGTGACGTTGCCAATCGGGATGCCCATTAGGTTCATTATTTGATGTATTGGCAAAAGACCTTCGTTGCATATGACAGTTGCAATAAAATTGGCAATCTCAATAGTGCGTGTCCTCATCTCTTTCGTGTTGGTTACCACGGTACTGGCGTTTCAAGGGACGAGTTTTTCGATTGCTACCAGTGTTTCTTTTATTTTTATTTCTATTACTTTTTCTATCCATTATCTTTAGCACAATCAAAAATTTTTATCAAAACTGTACTTTTCAAAACTGTATGCGCGCGTCCGGTTTATAACTTTATTCAAAGTGAACTAAACGCTGCCAACATTCGAATACCTAAGTCCTAAAATGTGTATTTATTTATTTTTAAAATGCGTATACAAACAAGTTATTACTTTCTAAAAAACGTTTTGAACGAAATTCAGTGGTTGCTTCAAACCGTTGCATTCAAAAATTAAGCGAAAACATTGGTGGAAAAAAAAGACCATATCTCCTAAAGTATTCCGAATTTCAAAAAACCCTTTTAGGACGATATACTCAAATATCCAAGCTATAAAAATATGCAAAAAAAATATCGAACAAAAATTTTTGCCAACCAGGAATGCCTCCTTAAAGGATTTTGTCAAGGTAAATATTAAGGAAACTAGCTTATACCCGGTGTGCGTTGCTGCACCCGTCAGCTCAATGCAATACCAATGCAATTGTTCAATGCAATACCAATAGTAAAAGCGACACCAATAGTAACTCTATTCTGAGTTTCAATGTTCTGTGATTTTTACTTTTAAAGCTATTCGATATCAAAACTTTGCCTTTTATGGGCAGAGCCACACCCCCCTGCCCAATGCCCAACCAAGTTTACTATTATAAGGACACCACTAAGTAGTAACTTTATTCTGAGTTTCAATGTTCTGCGACTTTTACTTTAACGAAAAATTAATTTTTAGCAATTTTATATTAGAAATCGTATGTGCGAAAGGGGATCTGCGTTTAGGTGCTGTTGAAACAGCTATCGCGGCTGGAACGCTGCCGATTTGGTTCCGTCAACGTGTTCAGCACGCTCGCTCTAACTCTGGCGTTGAATTCCCAGTGATGCACATGTTTACAGCGATTTGTATAAAATTGTGCTCTGTGTTGGAATTGAAAAATATAGGTAATAAATATCTATAAGCATAGTCCTCAAAATACTTACTGCTTCTTTTTAAATATTTTGTGCTTTTGGCATATTTATAAATAAGGTACCAAGGAACAAAAACGCAGTTGTAGCCAAAGCAGTTGACCAGCAACTTAAGTAGACATGAACACTCTTGTTGTGTTTAACGTCCTTGGTCTCCGTGATTTCAACAGAGAGAAGAAAGTCCAAAGACGGGAGCTCGAAATCAAAGAATAAAAAGACTGCTTTTCTTGTCGTTTATTTATTTTAAGGTTTTAACACTTTTTTATCACCTTAAAGTTTTTTAACTTATAACTTTATACCGAACTTTGTCAGCTTATACTTTTATTTTTTATTTTACTCTGACTGGAGCTCTATCTCGAACTCTGATCTTTACGAACTCTTATCTTTTCGAACTCTGCCAGTTTCTGCACCGGTTGTGGTATTTAAAGAAAAAAATCTTTATTCTTTGGAGGCGCTTCTGTCTTTGAGAAATCCCAATATTTGGAAATGACGTCAAGCGCCAACCAATCAAATTAACAACTTTTAATTTTAGATATTTTTGCATAGCATTCATTTTACTTCCCCTTAGTGAAGTGTGATTGCGTAATCTCGGTGAGCTACGCAATTGCAGGTATTTCACTTAAGCATTGCAAAAACTGGGGTAGGTAAATGAACGCTATTTCCTGACCATGTAAGCCGATGCCAAAGCACACAAACATTTACTCGCTTTGCTTTGTTTTCGTTTTGTTGTTGCCGGTTTCGTAGTAGGAAACACTTGACAACTAAAAGCAAAGCGTTTGGGTTGGTAATTTAAGCATATTCGCTTAAACTAGGTCAGTTTTCTGTCTTATTTTCATGAACGCCTGCAATCCGAGTCACCGTACTTCAATTGGGCCGCAGTCGTTCATGGAAACAATTAACAAAAAATTTAAGCAAAACATTTTGCCTGCAATTTAAGCAGTCGTTCATAAAATAAAACACTTAATAATTTTTTGTTTTATTTATGCTGATGCACGACTTTTAAGTTACTTTGGGTTTTGTTACATTGTTGTGCAAGGTCGGGGTTGTACAATGTATACCGAGAAGTGTTGTGCGGTCACAACACTCCATTGCATGCGATTCCACCAGCTTGGAAAGCGTGTCATGTATATAATAGCCGTCCAAGAAGGCGCGTAGCAGATCGGAGAAGAAATGTACGACTATGAGTTGATTAATGAAAATTATAGCTTAACAGATAAATAGAACCAACAAGCGAACCTACCATATGATGACTTCCGGGTTTAAATGCACCATTTTGGGGCTTATATTTTGAAGATTTATCTCCACAATCCCTCCACTCCACTTTTTGGCCAATATTATCTAAAAAAATTAAATTATATTCAATGTTTCTTAATATTTTATCACATAAAAATTACCAATCAGAAATTCAGCTGCTTAAAAAAACAGACAGATGCTAGAGAAAACACAGATATAAATATAAATATAAACATAAGAAAAGTTGGTGCCAACCAACATTTTTTTCGATTGCATGAAATTCTACAAATGACGTACAATCAAGTGTTTACACTTTCAAAATAACGTACAATGCCTATCTTGCCCAAAAAAAAATTGACTGTGGAAACGCACCCTTATAATACAAGTGAATCAATCTTTGCTTTATTATTTGGAATTAAATGTTTAAGAGTTGTGAGTTTCAATATGGTGTACTAAAGTTAATGTAGAGGCGTGGCATGATGACGTGGTCAAAACCAGAATGAGTGATAAGATGTCATTTTTGCTAGAGGTTTTCGTCAGTATTTGTCATAGTAGGGGGCTATTGAAAATTGGCAAAGATAGCCCATGGTGGGAGGGTTTGCCGGAAATGAACAACAACGTCGTTTCGCCTCAGTCTTTATCATTGTTTCAATTTGTGTAATCAATTAGTTTTTAGATCACAGTAAGGTTATGTTAGAGTTTTGTTGTGTAAGTTGGCATGGAATTCTGTTTGGGCTAGATAGGACGGCACATGAGCACGATCCTATACCATTCTGCCGAGCTAAAGCCGGCAAGACCACGAGCATGCCATCCGCTCCTCTCTGCCAATCCAATCGTCCATAGGACCAGCCATAGGACCAGGACGTGAAATCAATTTTTGTCATATTTTAAGTTTTGAGTTTGTTATGATAATTGGATTTTAATGCAGCCATTTACTGCTATGAGTTTTTGGGCGGTGAGATCAACCCGTCAACTCAGATTGCAACTGCAGTGACAGCCAATTACACATATTAAGGGGGAGGTAAGGTTTAACAACTTTTTTCCCAAATTTTTTGTTTCTGAAAGTACAACATCTGAAGAATATTTAGGCTATTCACAGTTTAAGTACGCAGGCCTGTTTAATTTACGATTTGTTATTTTTACGCCAACGTACATAAGCCTATTTTTCTTTGTTGTTGCTTTGCATGCAAGCTCAAATACGCAAACACGCGTTAATAAAAGTAGTCCTTGGATGTGTTTTTTGTGTATCGTATTTTTATGCCCTTTCTACAGCTTATATAACAGCGTTGCAAAATCATTGAATATGGCAAACATATACTGCGATGCTCACAGTTTCAAAAATAACAAATGCTATAAATACGCTTTGTTAATATACGTTTAAACTGTGAATAGCCTAATTGTATTAAATTTTTAGGTCTTTCGGAGCAAAACTAACGAAGTTACAGTACATTGAATGAACGTATCTCTAACATAGTTTTGCTCGCCTTTTAGCTACCTGCGCTGAGCAGCGAGCGGTAACTGTTTCGGTCTCTATTGTGTTACTTTTATCCCCCCATTTCGTCTGAATATCTACAGGTAAATAAAATGTGTAATGTACATTGTATCTTTCGATGTAGAATATATATTTCATTCTTTCTATGGTGTAGGATCTAAAAATTAAACTCATAAGAGAGCAGATATGTGCGTCATTTCAGTTTTGCTCCGATTTCGTTAACTCGTGCTCCGTTTTGTTTTTGCTTAGTTTTCTTAGTGATTTTGTATTTATCATCGAAAAAATGCCGAAACCAAGGGGCAGAGAAGGACGTGCACAGGGTGGCCTAACAGTAAGCCGACCTAGAAAAAGAGTAATTCCGCAGGATCGGAACGGCAAAACGAAAGTCAAAGCGTCTAGTGCATCAGCGAAAAAAACCAAATTGAATGCTTCGCTTGAAGTCGAGGAAGATCTTAAAAAGCATTATCGAATTATAGACTTTCTTCTAGTTTGTTCTACTGTAGCAGCTTTAGTGAAGTGTAAAACATGTGATAGCTCAGTGGCATTTGAATCTTGTAAAAAATAAGGTCTTGGCTTCAAAATAAAATTTACGTGTGATAAGTGCAAAATTCCAAACTATGCTCCACCGAGTGAAAAAATTGATGGTAATGCCTACGAAATAAATAATAGATTTGCATTCGTAATGCCTATGACATGCCGGGTGTGTGAAATTTTGTGGATTGATGGACATGGCAAGTAGTTTTATTACAAAACCGTTCTACAATACTTTCATTAAAAACTGAACACCAGCGTAAAAACTGTTGCGAATTAATATTTTGCTTCTGCCATCAAAGAAGAAAAAGAAGAGACTTCGCGAAGACACAGACGAAATTACAGAATCCATTGACGGCACGTGGAAAAAAAAAGGATTTAATTCGCTCTTTGGTGTATCGTCATTGATCGGCAATTGGACCGGTAAAGTTGTTGATATTTTTGTCAGCAGTTCGTACTGTAACTTATGTGAAACTTGGAGCAAAAAATAGAACCTTCAGAATATGATGAGTGGCACGAGGAGCCCGTGAACAAAGGACAATGTGTGGGCCATCCGGTAATATGGAAGTGAGCGCTATCGTGAAAATGTTTCAATATTCGATAGAGTTTTAAAAGTAAAATATCGTAATTTTATTGGTGATGGCGATTCCAAAACCTACACCGGAGTAGTTAATGCGAAACCTTACGGTGATAAATTCATAATATACAAGAAAGAGTGTATTGGACACGTTCAAAAAAGGATGGGCAAACGTCTGCGTGACTTAGTGAAATTGCACGTGATCGATGCAAAAACGAAATCTGGTAAAAAAGTGAAGAGAAAAAATTCTTCCGGTAAAAGCAAACTAACTGGCAACATGATCGACAGATTAACAGTGTGTTATGAGCTAGCAATTCAAAGAAATCACGATTCTGTAGAAAAAATGAGGAACGCTATATGGGCGACTTTTTATCATTATTTTTCGGCTGATCAAAATCCCCCGCATGAAAAATGCGATGAATCGTGGTGCGAGGAAGAAAGCTGAAGCTGCAAAAACATTACGATCATTCAAGCACAGTTACTATTTACTTCCAGCTGATGTCGTAGACGCAATAAAGACGAAGATTTATATATGCAAGATATGAAGATTTAAGCAAAGACACGCTGTTGGAACGTTGTCTGAGGGGTTTCACGCAGAACAACAACGAAAGCTACCACCAACTCATATGGAAAATTAGTCCCAAATCAGTGAGTGGTACCGCAACTGCCGTTGAAATTGCAGCATTTGTAGCAGCATCACTTTTTAACGCAGGCTCCACTGGTTTTCTGACCTTCATGCAAGAGTTGGGCATCTTTTCAGTACCAAGTGCGCATGAATAGCTGCGCGCGACAGATTCTTTGCGGATCAGTAGAGCAGACGAACAAGCTGCTTGCGAGACCAAAGATGGCAGAGTCTTACGTAGACAGGAGCAAAAAGATGCCTTAGATAACGTGGATGATACTGATTTACTGTATGGACCTGGCATCGATGATGGCATGTACGTATTTTATAAGAAAATCCAGTTTTTTCAAGATATTTTAATTTTTTTCAGTCTACAAAACTTTAAATCGATTTTTCCAAACATGTAATTTTTAAAGCTTACAGAAAATGCTACGGAACCGATTGTTTTGAAGTTTTGTGCACATATTCTACATGTAAATAGCTCTCTAGTTAAGTAGAGTTTTTCAAATTTTTTAATTACTTACAATTTCACAATAACAAATAAGTCAATTTTTTTCGTCAAAAATCGTCATTTTGGCTTCAAAATAGTGGCAAAGATTTAAAAATTAAAAAAAAAACTCGATATAAGCTGGAGAGATAAAGTAAGAAACTAAAGAAAGCATATTGATTTTTTTGTTTTCAGATGATCCAGTGATGCTGTAGGCTGGTCAATAAATCCGCTATTTCTCTCTATTTTGGAACAAAAATTTTTTTGAATATTCTACAAATGTTGTACTTTTATATAATTTTATGTAAAATAAACCTACAGTAATAATTTTTTCTAAAAACATTAATAAAGAAAGGTCTGCTTTAGACAAAACAACCCTTATCCTCCCCTTAAATAATGAATTTCAATTTCTATTCAGTAAAGTCAATTTTAAATACCAAGTAAAAACAAACACTGGTGAATAAAAAAGTGAATGGTAAAGCAATGTCTTTACCAAAGCAAAGTCTTTACGTGACGTTTGATGTTTCGTCAACCTAAATTGCAATTGGTGATGAATGACGATACTAAAATAAAATAAAGTGCATATTTGCAATCCTTTTTTGTCAACTGTGATATTAATTTTAGGGTCTTAGATAGTTTAGGTTAATTAACAGTTGTTGTGGCCTATCGCATTTTCAAACGAGTGTAGACTAGTAGCACAAACCAACAAGCAAAAAAAAAAAAAAACTGCAAATTAAATATTCTTCTAAAAATCTTGGTGTCTTGAGCATAGGCTTTTTAAACTGCAATGCCCAAATGCATCCAGGATTTAAAACCACAATTGCCAGTTCATCGTATTGGCGATGTCTTGAGTGTGACAGTTAAATGCCTCAATTGTATTGCTAATCTGACGAAATTTCAATAAGTGCAACAATAGGTTAGGCGATTGTACAGTTTAAGCACTGGCGAAGAATAATTTTACAAAAGCTGACCAAGGATACAGGTAATCGTCTTTATTCTGTGTAGTTCCATTACATGTGACAGTTCCGTCAAATGTAACGCTCTATAGGAACAATAATTTCTAAATAAACAATTTCGATTTAATCCAAATAATTCATAGCTTTAAAGTATATCCCTTTAATTTTTAATAACTTCAAAAATCTTTTAACTTATAAAAATCCAATCCTAATTAAAATTAGTTTTGAAATAATTTAAATGATTTAAATTAAAGAACTTAAAATAACTTAAATAATCCACCCTACGCCTGAAAATAGAAGGCTAAGTCATTTTTGTTCCAAGGGCACTAATATAAATCCATTCAGTCTGTTTCGTTTCCCAGCAGCCTTTCTTAGTAACGCCCCAAGCCAGCTGTTATGGCAAATGAAAACAATATTAATAATTATTTAAGCGTAAACTATGTAACGGGGGGTAAGTACCACACGGGTGCGGGCAATGCTGGTGTATCGTCCATTTCGGCTCAAAGTGAATGTGCTGACTTTGCGGAAATCGCTGCAAGAGAAGATCGATTACAGTGGCAATACGAACAGTTGCAACAACAAATGCAGGCTTTAACTGCACAAATGGGAACTATACGGGTCGAGCAAACGAGAAATTTCGCTCGAACAAACAACGTGATGGCTATGCTTGGAGCCCTGGATGGTTATCGTCAAACTCTGCGCGCAGTAACACAGACGCAATTAAAAGGCACCCAAGACCTTCTAATTTGAACTCCAGCTCCTTCCAATTTGAACAACATGGTTCTAATGCAAATTTTCACTACCACCTACAGTTTTACCAAGGAGACTTGGATGCAGAGCAACGTAGACAACAGAGACCAGCACCATTTAGACAACAGCCTAGAAAAAATAGGAATTTAGACATGGAACAGAAAGCAGACGATTCAGACGAACTGTTGGTTGTAAGCAATATCAAAATATTACAAAATAATAACAACCATAAGCAAGCAAGTCAACAATATCAAACACATTAAGCCGATTCATATACGCATAAAGGAGTATCAGGACGCAAAGAGAGAATATTTGGAGAAAGCGAGGCTTCAACCAAAGGCAAGAAAGCGACTAATCGACGAGCTTAAGCTCAGACTCCATTCACTTTTTAGCATGGTCAAAATTACTGATGCAGTTGGCCATGCAATCATCGGTAAAATATTGGCAGAAGTCAAATTTAAACACAAGACTAAAATAATAAAATTTCATGTCTGCCCAGCGCTTAAGGCATAAGTTATCCTTGACGTGCCATTCTGGCACGAAATTGAACTAGCTCCAGAAGTTTTCAGCATGTGCAACAAGAAGGATTCTGCGGCAACAATCGACAACTTGACATTGAGTGACAGCAAAAAAAAAGTGGCAATGTACGATTTTACACCCAGCGAAAGGCTCGCACTCGACGCAGTCATCAAGCAGTTCAGGACGTTCGACGAATATGGCTTGGGAGAAACTAACATGGAGAAACACATAATCCAGATAATGGCAAGAGCCAAGCCAGTCAAACATAAAATTCAAATGGTGTCCCCAGCGGTGCAAACAGCTCTCCAGGTAGAAGTCGACCGTATGATCGCGATGGGCATCATAGAAAAATGCGAAGGGTCTGAATGGCTCAACAAAACCGTCCTAGTGCGCAAGACTGGGAAAAACAGACTCTGCCTCGACTCACGTGACGTCAACAAAAACACTCTTAAGTATGTCTTTCCCCTGTCAAAGGGCACCTCAAACACGTCGAACAGTCGATCTCAAAGACGTGTTCTGGCAGATCCCTCTCAAAGTCGATAGCAGAGACAAGACGACGTTCACAATCCCGGGTAGGCCACTCTACCAATTCAAGGTAATACCCTTTGGACTTTGCAACGCTGCGCAACGCATGTACTGGCTGATGGAAAAGGTGATCCCACAACGATTACGCCAGAAGTACGCCAGAAGGTATTTTGTCTACCTTGATGAGCTTGCCATCGACAACAATTTTGATTAATTCCTGGTAGCTTTAGCCGAAGTTGTGGAATGCCTCCAGAAAGCTAAGTTATCCATAAACGGGAAGAAGTCAAAATTTGGTTTCGAGATCCTCAGGTACCTCGGCTTTATCGTTGGAGACGGGAAAACCGACCCTGAGACTTTCAACAAATTCCCGATCCCGAAGACGCCACGAGACGTACGAAGGTTCATGGGCCCAGTAGGCTGATATCGCCGCTTCGTGCAGGGTTTCCCGACGCTGATCTCACTCTCACCGATACTCTGAAAAAAGGCATGACATTTAAAATCACTCCAGAGGCCTTAGACGCCTTCAACGAGCTTAAAGCTGCTCTGACGTTAGCCCCAGTACTGATCAACGCAGATTTCACAAAAGGCCTCTACATCCAGTGCGATGCTTCGAACCGTGGCATAAGCGCCGTGCTCTTTCAGAAGGATACTGAAGGCGGAGAACACCCAGTCAGCTTCTTCTCATAAAATCTCAACCAGACTCAAGTGAACTATACAGTCACTGAGAAAGAGTGCCTAGCCGCGGTGGCCACAATTTAAAAGTTTAGATCGTACGTGGAAGGAATGCTCTTCACAGTCATTACCGACCACGCTTCACTCAAGTGGTTGATATCTCTGAAAGACCTGTCTGGCAGACTCGCCTGGTGGAGTCTAAAGTAACAGGCTTTCGATTTCAAAATCGAGTTTATTGAGGCGCTCACACCGGAAGAGTATACCATATTGGTATTTGAAACCACAAAGTTCGATGGCGACGAATACGAAGAACTGTGAAAAACCATCCAGGAGAGCACATAGAACCTGCCCGACACGAAAATCGTCGACAAATTCGTCTACAAGCGCACTATATTCAGTCGAACATCACACGAAGTTGAAGATTCCACTCATGTGGAAGCTGTGGATACCGTCCTTGCTCACCAACACGCTGATTGCAGAAGCTCACAAGCCACCAACAACATCTCATGGCAGCATCCACAAAACTCTACAACGTATACGCCAACTCTACTATTGGCAAAATATGGTAGCACAAGTCCACACTTTTATTGCTAAGTGTGAAGCCGGCAAGCAAAATAAATCTGTAAGCCACGTGCTGAAGCCACCTATGGGTTTTGAAACAGAGACTGAGTGACCATTCTAGAAACGGTATATTGATTTTCTTGATCCGTACACGCGCTCTTGCAACCGAAACAGTTACGTTTTTATAGTGCTCGACCACGTGAGCAAAAACATTTTTCTAAAATTCTTGATCAACGAAGATTTCAACATGTTTGGAGTACCTGAAGTAGTGCACTCTGACAATAAAAGACAGTTCACTAATAAGGATTTCGAAAAACTTATAAAGAAAACTACGGGATTCGACACTTCAATGCGGTGTATTACGCGGCGCAAGCTTACGCATCTGAACGCGTAAGCCAATCGGTCCTTGCAGCCATCAGAACTTATCTCGAACGTGACCAAAGAGACTGAGGCCTACACATCAGCAAAATAGAATGCATCCTCAGAAGCGCAGTACACTAAGCCACTGGCATAAGACCATATTTTGCTCTTTTTGGACAAAATATGATTACACACGGCAGCATGTACAAACTCGCAAAACAACTAAATGCACTGAATGACAGCGAACTCAATTTACTTTAAAAAAACTGAAAACTGAGCTGATAAGAATTTGTGCTGATGATAATATCATCGATAAGGTGTTTTAAAAGTAGGCTTCAAACACGTAACAGACAAAACAAAGTGAGAATAAGGAGCTTCCAATCGATCTTACGTGTCGGTTCAACAATGTTGGATGGGAAAATGACGGGACACGTTTCGAGCGTTCAAACAAGCCAACATGTCGGACGCCATGCTAGATCGTTTTAAAGGGGCTATTGATGCTTAATTAGTAGGTGTAAGAAACAAATCTGGTCCTGTTGCGGGATTCCCAAACGCCTTAACGATGATTATCGCTGTAGTTAACTAAAGGCCCTTATAGACGAGCAACTAATCGCAAAACTGATTGAAAAACTGGTTGATGGTTTTTCCTACAGACGCATGGACCAATTTCAATTCAATTCCAGTACAAAAACTTTTTCTTCTTGAAAACATTGCGCATATTATATAAAAATGAATGCAGTTGTTGATTTCGCTACAAACACACCACCAGTTGAAGAACTGGTTGATGTGAATAGCAAAAAATCCAAATTTTTTAATTTTTGCCAACTGATTGATAAACTGGTTGAAAAACTGAAAATGAAACCTCAACTCATCTACACACGACTTCTTTTCAACAACCAGTTATCAGTTTATCAACCAGTTTTGTGATTAGTTGCTCGTCTATAAGGCCCTTAACGAAAACTGCACAATGACCGATAACGACAACTACTATTATCGTTAACTTTTTGGGAACCTTGCTACTGATCGTTTTTACAAATTGCTTTATTGAAGAATTGTGAAAGCATGACTTCGGCGAGGCTTTAAGTTGCACGAGATGGGAAAAATCTAAGACAAGCATCGAGCCGGATTATTTTAAAGACATACATCCCAAAAATAATTATACGCACAACAACTAAAATTTAAACAGTCATTTTATAAAAGACTGCTACACATACAATGAAATGACAAAAGATGAAAAGTACAATCTAACAGTTATTGAAATAAAAAATTTAAAAATTCCTATAGCCATAGGCACGTTTTACAAAGCTCCAAACGAAAATTGTAACACATTTATGGATTATATTGAGCAAAGAATGGTCAATTCAAAAAACTGTGTTTTCTTTGCAGATGTAAATATTAATTTATTAGAAGAAACGAATACGGTGATTAAATACACAGATTTAATACAAGGCAACGGATACACGTTTGTTAATAATACATTACCAACAAGGCAAACACCAAGAACGAATACATTGATTGGTCACATAATAACCAACATTGATACAACACATGAAATAAGCTACAAATTGGAAGATACTTACATCTCCGATCACAAATACACAATTACTACAATAAATGAAATAAAACGATGTAAGAAACCAATGAAAATACAACTCATACCAAAAATAAATTATCAAAAAATCACGGAAATGGTTGGAAACGAGGTGATTGAAAATCCAAACATGGACATAGAAACACTTATAGTGCTCAAAAATGCAGTTGTTTGAGCCGATGTGTGAGAGCTCGCATTGTCGTGGTGAAGAGTGATCCGTCTTCGGCGGTTGGTTTTCCTGATTTCTTGGAAGACAACTGGCAAACAAATGGTTGTGTACCACTCAGAGTTGACTGTTCTGCGTTGTTCTAGTGGTACGGTTGCGACATGTCCATATTTTCCGAAAAAACAGGCGACCATTTGCTTGGAAGTGCTTCGTGCGCGAACAACTTTTGTTGGATTTGGCTCATCTTGAAACACCCATACAGTCGACTGCTGTTTACTTTCGGGCTCATACGCGTAAATCCACGATTCATCACCTGTCACGATGTCATAGACGTGTTTCGAAGCACCGCGATCGTATTTTTTGAGCATTTCCTTCGACCAATCGACACGAGCCTTTTTTTGAGCGATTGACAAATTGTGTGGGATCCAACGCGAAAAAATTTTTTTGACAGTCAAATGTTTATGCAATATTGAATGTATGCTGGTCCCACTTATGCCTAAGGTTGCCTCAATCTCACGATAGGTAACATGACGATCTTGCAATATCAGTTCGCGCACAGCATCAATGGTTTTCGGAACAACAGCTGATTTCGGACGACCTTCACGAAATTCGTCTTGGAGTGAACTACGACCACGATTGAATTCACCATACCATCGATAAACACTGGTCCTTGATGGAGCTTCATCGGCAAAAATTGAATTAAGTTCATCCATGCACTGTTGCTGTGTTAATTCACGTCGAAAGTTGTAAAAAATAATCGTACGAAAATGTTCACGATTTAATTCCATTTTTAGACCGAGATGAATCTTTTAAGTTACTATAAACAACACAAATAGCGCTCGTATGTCAAAACGTTCTGAGTACGTATAAGCCAACAAATGTCAAACTTTGCGATAGAGCTTTCAGTTGACAGATTGCAACACCAGGGTTGCCAAATCCCGAAATATAAAAGGCACCCTATAATATATACGCTGATGACACAAATTTTCTAACAATGGCAAGTACTGCAGAGGAACTAGAGGAAAACATCAACCGCGACATGAAAATCTACTACGAATGGGCATGCGGGTAATGGACTGAGCATCAACATTAAAAAAACAAACTACATAATATTCCGACCACGTAGCAATATAGATGTAAACATCAAAATAAAAATCAACAACACAGACTTACGAAGGGTTCACCACACAAAATATCTCGGGATGATTATAGATGAAAGGCTCGATTATGAGAACCACATCAAAGAAATCAAAAATACAATTACACCATTGATACGAGCAGTTAGAAGAATTGGAACAATACAGGAGAAAGCAGCTAAACTAATTTACACAGGACATATTCTTTCCAAAATACGATACAATATATGCAGCTGGAGCCAGTGTACCAAATTTCAAATCGAACAGATCGGAAGGTTGATGAATAAATCACTACGAGTCCTATTCAACAAAGACACAACAATATCAACAAAAGACCTATACAAAGAAACTAAACAGATGGACGTAAACCAACTAATATACGCAGAAAAATGCAAATACATTTACAAAATCAAGAACAACCTTATGAAAACAAAAATGGTCCTGACTACAAGAAACACAATACACCAACACAACACGCGACAGAAACACAACTTTGATGTACCGAAGGCCAGAACCACAAAACAACAACATAGTCTAAAGCACAGCGCAATAAGACAGTATAACAACTTACCGCAAGAAGTAAAAAATACCGTGAATATAAGTATTTTTATACAAAAATTAAATACATATATTAAGAATATAAGATAGGGTAATTTACATATGATCTCACTAATGTGATATTTTTTACAATATAGGAAATTGTTTATTTATTAGTTTTTAAGAATATTTTCTATCCTCTTACACACGGTTACTCCGTCTGAGGATTTTAGTAACAAATTTACAAAATTAGGTCATAAAATATAAAAAACCTAGGTTGTCAAACATTTGAATTGAAACAAAACAAAAAAATAATGCAATTTTGAATAAAGTTACTAATGAAAAAAAAAAAAAAAAAAAAAAAAAAAGGAACAAAGTCATCACTAACAAAGGTTAGTTTAAGAACAATTACAACATTACAAATACAAAAAAAAACACCTGGAAATAAATAATTTGCAGGGCACAAAGAAGAACGGACAAATCGGATTGAAACAAAGGAAGCTGGGCTAAGCAACACGAGTGCTCAGAAAACCAGTGCCTTATCAAATCCTCATCGGACGGACATTAGATACCACAATTTAATCCTGCTTCAGCAATTTCCAAAATGTAAACCCCTAAAACGAGCTTCTTTTAGGTAGAGTAAAACTGACTTAGGAAATCTGGCCGGAGTTTTAATTCATAAAGCCTAAAAACGTGAAAAAAATGTATGAATAGGAGTTAGTTGTTAATTGCGATACAGTTATGAATTCAGTAAATAAAACATTTTTATAAATTCAATTTATTGAGTTCATTAAACTTATAATACAAATGAATCAATCTTTGCTTTATTATTTGGAATTAAATGTTTGAGACTTGTGAATTTCAATATGGCGTACTAAAGTGAATATAGAGGCGTGGCATGATGACGTGTTCAGAACCAGAATCAGTGATAAGATGTCGTTTAGCTAGAGGTTTTTGTCAGTATTTGTCATAGTAGGGGGGCTATTAAAAACTGGCAAAGATAGCCCATGGTGGGGATGGTTTGCCGAAGGCAAACCATTTTTTGATTAGAACGTTTATTCTCATTGGTTGATGCACGTTCTAGCACGTGTTGGCCATATTGGTTTTTACGAACCAACAATCACTACACATAATGTCACATCTGAGTGTTTTGTTCCCTGAACAGCAACAACAAAGGACGTTCAACAAAAAAGAGAATGTGGGGAAAAATATAAAACCATGTCAAAAAAAGAAAATGTAGAAAATGTCATAATTTTATTTGGACCTGAGCTTGAGTACGGAAATCAAGATACAACTCCACCGCCATGACTGTGGTTGCTTAACAGCCGAAATTACACGAATGTTAAGGTCATTTCACACTTTTTGGACTTTTCATCTGAAAAGTCGGATACAATACCCTATAGGAACAAACTAACTTATTTTTAAAAACAACTAGTTAAAAAACTAGTTTAAAATAAACCAGTATATGAACTACTTTGAATTATATTAAGGCGGCAGCCACTTCAAGTGTAAATAGTTTTATTTGCATTATATATGAAATAATTGAAAAACTACTTAAAAACAAGTGATTGATAAACTACTTTGAATTATATTAAGGCGGCAACTACTCTGATTTTGACATCTTTTAAATGCAAATTTTTATTAGATTAAAAGTTTATATATATTTAACCATGTTATTTCATCAAATATTAACTTTAGGCCATCAGTAATAGTTTTCAATGGGTTATTTTAAAGTAGTTAAAAACTAATTTAAATTTAACTAATTTAACAAGAAGTTAAAAATATATGCAGACGAAAGTCAATTGACTTATTTAGCGGACATCACCATACAAAATATGTTAGTTCGTTCTATGGGAAAAAGTCAGAATTTCAACTAGTTGTGGTTGACAAAAAACTACTTTATCAACTACTTTCAAAATTAACTTAATGTATCTTTTAATGTAAAGTAAGTTTGTGGTTAATTGTTTTTGAAAAATTGTTCATATATGTTTCTGTAGATAAAAAATTAAAAAATCTCCCCTGAATATGTCGCCAAGAAATTAACTTTAAATAAAAGTAATAAACTTTTAAATTAGTTGATTTTCCTACAGGGTACTTATTGCAATTTCTGACTCCCCCACAACTATATCCTTACACCAGTGATGCACAGCGTTGGCAGAGCTTTCATTACTAGCGCAACATTTTTTGTCTTAATATGTGTGTACAAGCAGAACATTCAACAAAACCATTTGCGCATAAGATGTTAACTGCTTGAAGAACAAATAAGAACTGATTCTTTGCTAGCGTCGCAGAACTTCGGTTGCTTCGCACACACGACTTGTATGTGAAAGCCGAGTGGCTTCCGTGTGCATCACTGGCTTCCGTGTGCATCACTGCGTTCTTTAAAAGAAGTGGATATATGCAAAGCCCAATATCAGAAACTTATAACTTAAGAAGGAATTTAAGCACAGCTATATCAGTTCCTGTATTTCCCACAACTCACTATCAAAAATTCTTTTCAATCTTATCCTGCAGACTGTTCAATAGTCTTCCTATAGACATACGACTTGAAAGAAAATTGTTTGTTTTCCTAAGGAAACTAAAGCAGTGGCTTCTTGGTTTTTAACAAGTGGCAATTAAAGTTTTGTTGCGCTCCATTATCTAAAATTTGTATTTATAATACTTAATATATTAATTTACTTATTTATTATATATTAATACTTCATTTCTTAATTTATTTTTACATTTTCTTATGTTTTCATCATTAATAATCACCCCACATCAGACTTTAAAATAAACACAAAGAAATAATTTAAAATATTAAAATATTGAAATGACATTTAACACTATTTTTTCCAAAATGTCAAATGTCTTAAACTATTCTTAAAATCTTGATTGCTTTAAAAACTATTTTATCTTTGTTAAACATTTAAAAAATAAGAATAAAGAATAAATAAATAAAATAAATAAATATGTTAATATGTTAGATAAAAAGTGGAAATTCATTTAATGTTATATATTTTTTTTTTAGATAAAAATAAAGGTTCACAGAAAACTTTGCTGAGCTGTATAAAGCTTTAAGTTTTATAAAACTTGTTGCTTTTTCATATATTATTGCGAAAGCCTGATTTCATAAAGTTGGTTTAACGATATAGTGTAAAAATTGTAAAACAACTAGAAAAAATTTTGGGTATTTAGAGGGTATTCATGACAGCAAGCAACCACTTTTAAATTTAAATAGAATTTCCAACTTAAGCTCTTCAGATTTTTCAAAGTTTTGAAGGCTTTAAGTTTTTAAATGTGACAATAAAGCGTGATGAGCTTTATTATAAATTGAATCTGAATAATAAGCAATATAATCATAAATTAAAACTAAATAATCACAACAAAACAATTCACAGCAATTAAAAAAATTAATGTTTCATAAAATTAAAATAATTTATTTATTGGGGAGCAGCAGAACAAAACCAGATAAGCTCATTTGTAGCTTAAATTTTACAGGAGATACCAAAATATAAATGTAGTTTCTTAGTTTTTGTATTACTTTATGGAGCTTAAGTAATATTTAATCCATGATTTTAGATCAGTAGATTCCGTGATAGTTAAAAATTACGAATCGAAAAAAAACACTTATGTTCAAAGTGGAGGTTCCAATGAAACTCGACCAAGAAACTCAATTTCTTTCTATCCATTTTTCGATAGTTTATGATATGTAGCATATGTTCCCAAATCGGTTTGGCCGATAACGATTGCATAAAGTTATCGGATAAGAAAGGGATCCATCTTTTTAACGAAATTTATGAGTATCTAATCAATGAATATTTCACAAAAAATGAGTATCTCACATCAATATCTTTTAAAATGCACGCCTGTATTCCCTACCATACTGTGGTAAGAATAGCTATCTCAGGCACCATCAGATGTCGCTAGATGCGCTGTGGCGTTGAAAGAACGGCAAGCTAATAACTCGAAAAAAATTGTTAACCAAACCTTGAAAGGAGTTTTTTGAAAAACTATGTTTTCTACTGGGGCCGAATCGCCGTTTCCGTGAAACCGTTCCGTGAGGGGCGATTCGGCCCCTGGTCTTCCCTGGATTATGGAGATAACCCACTGGATAAAAGATTGACTTCATTTTTTTTATCTTAAAGGAAATGAAATGTATTGAATCCTCTACCTAAATTCAGATAATATGGTCAGTTTTAAAAACGGTACTAAAAATGCACATGTCCGCCATTTTGGTAATTTTTAACTATGTGTTGATATAATAGGTATAAGCTCCAATAAATATAACATAATTTTTAAAATTTTTTGTTTTTTTTATATATGCCGACCTTTTTTTCAACGTGATGTTTGACGTGATATTATCACTTCACATTACACTTTTATTAACCAAAACAAACATTTGACTACACCTTAAGACTAAATAAACAGCTGCCAAAAAACTCAAGGTGTTCATTATCTTCCTTCTATGAAAAAAAAAGAATATCACCATGGTTTTCGACCTCTAGATGAGAACTTGCCCTTAATATATTTTAGACTTGCACGAGTTGTTTTAAGCATTTTTTCATTATTTGGTCTATTTAATAAGTTCTTGAAATTAAGACAATATTGATTTATATTTAGTGTTATTAAAAGCTCAGATTCAATGAGCCTAAAAGCCTTTCTACTTCAAAGCCTTTTACACTGGTCAAGACTTAAAATCAATTTTGAAATTTTGTAGAAAAATTCTGGTGAAATGGGAGATAAAATGGGAGCTTACAATTGCTTTCCTAGAGTAAATTTTTTCAATGTAATATTTTTCAATGTCAGTTTTCTAATATTCCGGGAAAAATTGTCCGACACGGGACAAGTACTTCAATAACGGGACTATCCCAACGAATCTCGACCACCTGGCAATCCTACTTTTGAGTGTATTATGGCTGTTGCCGGACAGCATGTATTTTGAAACAATAACTTTATTGCTGCTTTGACTGTGGCTGGCAGCACGTTGCTGCATGCTAGTTATATGCATGTTGCTAAAATAATCAAAACTTTATGTTGTCTTGCAATGTTCAAATAATTACCGCTAAATAAATAGTGATAAATTATGTTAAAATAATTATTAATAAATTAAATAATTGCATTTAAGTGCTGATGATGCAAATGCCATTTCTGCTACAGCTGCTATTGTGATTACTGACCTTTGTGTTACGCTGACTACTCAAAAGCTTGTGTGGGGCCTCGGATGTGGCCACTACTGTGTTGCTGTGGTGGTATCTGCTGATGCTGGGCGTCATATAACGCTACTGCTGTTGTTGTTGTTGGGGTGCGCTGCAGGTGATGCTGAAGAGAATTATATTAGTTCTTATTACAGTAACAGCAAACAGAATCCCTCGAACACTTATCTGGGCGTTTTATAACACTGCTGCTGTTGTTGTTGGGGTGCGCCGCTGTTTATGCTGGTTACCTTATATCACTGTTGCTGTTGTTGTTGGTGTGCGTCGCTGTAGGTGCTTTGTTGGCCTCTGCTGATGCTGTCGAGAATTTGCTACGACTCCGTTATGCGTGGCAGATGTTGTGGAACGTTGATGCCGCTCCGTTGTGCGTGGCAGATGTTGTGAACGTTGCTGCTGCTCCGTTGTGCGTGGCAGTTGTTGAGGGAAAGATTTGTTGTGGCTGTGACCGGTGCGCTTGGGGCAACATTTTTTTATTGTTGTGGGCAGACATTGAGCTTGCTGCTGTTCTTCGTCAAATATAAAAAGACCGGAAAATATTACTTGGTTGGCGGAAGTTCACCATTTGAACCCTCGTTGTTAATTTTTATTTGACATATAAAAATATAAAAACTAGGGTGTGTTCAGTCAGTTTTAATTACTAACTTGCGTAAAGAACTCACTTCACAAGCTTCATACACACTGCAAACCTTTCAGCCCTCACAACGTTCAACTTGAACTTTATCAAACAAAATACACTTTGGAATATATCAGCCGTCATATTCAAAATGTGAAAGGTGGAAGAGAAATTCGACAGCTGTCAAATTTAAAATGATGTGTGAATCATCATATTTCACAACGTGTCAGCTGTCAGATTTAAAATGTGTCTGCTGTCAGATAAAAAATGTTCAGCTTTCAAATCAACAGCATGTTTCTGCCATGGTGAATGGAAGAAGTAGAAAAACATTGGTTTTTTAATTGGAAAGCACACAGCTGCAATTCCGCCTTGGTCTTAGCAGAAGGTGTGCTTATAAGATTTTTAAAGTTAATGGACTGCATGAGCCACAGAAGATTACTGATGAGTTTGTGTAGCGACCAACGAAACAGCTGTCTAGTCTGCTGGTGGTTGTTCTGTAAAGAACATTGTTGTTGTGGCAACCTGTTGCTTCATGAAATTACTTGGCATACGAGTCAATCCAAATGAAGTGATCTAGTGCTGGTCGCTCGACCATTTTTAAAAAAGTTGAAAAAATTATCTAATTTTGCTTAAAGTATTGGCATCTCAGAACCGCATCAAAAAAATTTGTTGTTGTTGTAATTTCAATATGTGGCCAATATGCGGCCATATGTGTCTTGCTACCTAGAACTATTTTTGCGTTTGAAAGCGTTTGCGGAAACTAACATTTCTCAGCTTGTATTATATACAGAATAATGAATCAAAAACCATGAAATTAAACACATTTTGAACTTTAATACTGTATATAAAATGTGCTACTTAAAAAGTATCTTTAAATAAAAAAAAATATTCGAACTTTTTTGGTAAAAACGTTATATTTTGCATCTTTACGAATTTTTTTTTTTATAGAAAGCAATTAGTAATTGACTTCAATTTTTTTTATAAGTACAATAAACCTATTAGTTTATTCACAAATAATTTCAACTTTCTACAGTACTTAGTTTTTTTAATATAGCCTCTTAAAAATTGAAATTTCGAGAATTTCGTCAACTTTGGGGTCAAATATCTCAGGTGGGCACACGTTTAAAAATCTGAAATTTGTTCAAAATAAGGTTAACAATAGTAAATTCATTCAGTTAAAATTTCGAGTTGTATATTTGCTTTATTTGGAAGATACAGCCCTTCAAACTTCATGAAAATTCACTTTAAATAATATGTCTATTTTTGGGATATTTTTAAATGTTTTTTCAATTACAAGCAAAATAAAACTTAAATAATGAAACAGTTGATATTAATAACTGAATGTAATCTCAAAACAATTGAGTTTTTTATTTTAATTAATTAAATTTAATTCTTTTTATACAAAACTTTTTTAAAATTTTTAAAATAACGTATTTTTTGTTTCCTACCATCACATGCACACATTATTTAAATGAGTTCATAAGTTAATATTCTGAGAATTTATTTTGTGCTAACTTACACAGCTTACTTTGATAGAAAAATAAAAGGCTTGCACAATTCAAAATAAAGCCTGGTGTACAAAATAAATTTAAAAGATTCTTCTTTGTCTGAAAATTCTTTTAGAGAAGGTTGCTTAAGTGTTCAAAATAATTATATTGAGTTAGTTTAAAAGTCTTATAATGGAAAGTGTTTGCTCTATAGGAATTTTAACGAACGATGAGTGCCACAAAAGTGTTTATGGGCCTCTACAAAGTGATTTAAAGCAAATAATTCAGTTTAGTCAAGAAGAACAACAACTTTTGTATTATAGGGTTTCAAAAGATGTAAATACTTCCACGAAAAAAAGTATATTGATAAGTATCATCATTTGTTCGGCCGGTATTGTAGTGATCCGTTTAAAATGCATAAGAAAAGTATTAATAAAGGACTAAGGGAAATTCGTCTCGAGCATATATCTGAACATGTGATTGGTAATGTTGAGCTTGTTCCTGGAAAATCCCTTTGCATTAATTGTTACCAAAAAGCCTTTTTAACATCCGAAAGTACAGAAAATGATAAGTGCAAAGATTACATGCCTCCTGCTGAATACCTCAAACATGTGGACTCCGTTTGTGATCTTTTAGAAGTTTCGCCTGCTTCTAAAATACAAAAATTAAGTTCAGAAAAAAGGGTTTCTGCTATAAAATCGAAGATAGGTAAAGTTACAAATGCTTTAAAAAGAAACCTCGAGCAGTCCTTTGATGAAGTTATTGCAGACAACAAGGAGAATGCAGAGCCTGTTAATGAATTTGATGATCTGATTAAGAAACTTAAGGATAAATGTGTTATGGCAGAAAAAGGAGAGAAGATTAAAATTATAAGTTTGTTACCAAAATCATGGTCAATTAAAAAAATTACTTCTGAGTTCAACGTATCAGAACGTCTTGTAAAACTTACAAAAGATCTAGTTAATGATCAGGGCATTCTTCCAGATCTGGAAAAGAAGAGGGGCGTCCCCATTCCACCCGAAATAGAAGCGTTAGTCTTTGAATTTTATGAACGTGATGAAAATAGCCGCCTTTGTCCAGGTATGAAAGATTGTGTGTCTGTCAGAATTGAAGATAAAAAAGTTCAGAAGCAGAAGCGTCTCATACTTTGCAATTTAAATGAACTCTTCGTCGAATTTAAAAAACAATACCCAAATTGCAAGGTTGGAAGATCAAAATTTATTGAACTTAGACCAAAGTGGTGCGTTATTGCCGGATCATCGGGTAGCCACTGTGTCTGTGTTTGCGTTTATCACCAAAACGTAAAACTCATGGTTGATAGAATAAAACAAGACTATAAAGACCTACTTGAAATGCTTGTCTGTGACATAAATGGTTATAACTGTATGTTGGACAAATGCGACAAATGTCCAGGACAGGAATCCCTGTGGAGGCTGCTTAAAAACTTAGATGAAAGTGACAACCTCTCCGACAATATTATTTACAAACAGTGGACAATGACCGATCGAGCTGAAATGATAACTGTTGTTCAAGCAAAAGAAGATTTCTTTCAATCGCTTATTGAAAAACTTATTTCAATGAAGTTACATCACTTTATCTCAAAGGTTCAAGCGCAATTTCAAAGAGAATAGAAGGACACACTAAGCCCAAATGAATGCATTGTTCTTGCAGATTTTGCTGAAAACTTTAATTTCATAATCCAGGATGAAATACAAAGCTACCACTGGGTTAATCGGCAAGCAACTATTCACCCATTTGTATATTATTACAAAGAACATAACAAAGTATTAAATCAATGTTTTTGTGTTATAAGCGATCATATGGACCACAATACAGAAGCAGTTCACACTTTTCAATCCTGTTTAATAAAGCACATAAAACATACTGCACCAGCTGCTGAAAAAATAATTTACTTTTCGGATGGTGCTGCAAGTCAATACAAAAACAAAAAAAACTTCACAAATATCTGCCATCATAAAAACGATTTCGGACTTGATGCAGAGTGGAATTTTTTTGCAACATCTCATGGTAAGAACGCATGTGATGGTGTTGGAGGAACTACGAAACGGGAAGTTGCAAAGGCCAGTCTCCAAAGGACAGAAATTGACCAAATTCTAACTCCTGAGGATATGTTTGTTTACTGTAGAGAAAACATTAAAGGAATTACATATGCATATGTTAAGGGAGAAGAAATAATCACTCGTAAGAAAATCCTCGATAATCGTTTTGAAAACTGCCAACGAATTCAAGGCACACGAAAGTTTCACCGTTTCGTTCCAATTTCGGAGACGAAAATGCGATGCTTTATAACGTCTAAGTCCGACGAATATGAGGACCATCCAGTCACAAAAGAGAAATAGGTAGGTTACTAAAATAAGTTATTTCAAACATTTGACAATGTTTACTATTTTCTTTTCTTTCTTCTGTTATTTTCAGAGCAGTTATTCAAAATTTAATTATTGTAAAATGTATTAAACTTATTTAAATATTGCGTGCATGTCATGGCAGGTAAAAAATAAGTTTTCTTTTAAATTTGACTTTGTTTTCTATTATCTTTTCTCTCTGCTTTTATTTTCAGAGCAGGAATCACAACAATTTATATATTTACAGAACATTTGCAAAAATTTATTTATGTTAAGCTAAAGAGTGTTCTATAAAAAGGATTAAATTTAATTAATTAAAATAAAAAACTCAATTGTTTTGAGATTACATTTGATATAACAAAATTAGAACACAAAAAGCTAAACAAAAGCCAATGGGGAATAATAATTTACTGAAAACAAAGCTTTAAACAACGATTTATATCATTGTAAATACATTTGTTCAAAATTATCCTATTTATCCTGCAAATAATTACCTTTCTTATCATTTGTCCCATACTTATCAATAATACAGAAAAGTGGCAATGCTAAAATACTCTTTGACATTCGAGGTGGTGGTCGGTGTGGTGAATCTCCTTACCCTACCTTATAATTGTATCATGCCAAAGATTTTCTTCGGCCACTTATGGCTTGGTTCCACTATCATGACCAAAAATCTCACGCTACGCCGTATCCGACCGTGTAAATTCATTATAGTATAGACGGGACCTTTCTATATATCCTTGGCAGTCCTGGGGGTCAATTCACGTGACGCGTTAAAGTGAAGTGAAAAAAAGCTTTTCACAATCGTTTTCATTTGACGATTTCACTTTTTCCCTTCAATACGCACAAAAACCCTGTTCTTGTTCGTCTAATGGAAGGTAGTTGCTGAATAGCATTTAAGAGTAGCTGAATGCCTATTAAAAAAGGCTTTTATGAAAAAAATATAAGCAACGTATAAAAAAGAAGGAAACTTACAAAAATTACTTCATCATTAATTACATTTCATTTGCGCAGAAGATATTGGAAATGTCAAACGTAACACCTGAATTTGTATTGCTTCAATAATCAAAAGCGAAATCAACGCTTATAAATCTACCAAACAGTGATATGTTATGAATTTTGCATAAATATACAGTCAGCGTCAAAAGAAAGTTTACAGCAAATGGTTCAACATTTACGAACTACTATATCTTGAAAAAAGAATGAAACAATAAATACCTTTAATTTTTCAAAAGTGTATTAAAATGTAGTTTTTTTTTAACCAAAACAAAAAATTAATTTCTTTTTTCTGGAACATAAAATTATTACTTGATTGCAAAAATGCTTAATATTACGCATCAAAAGAAAGTGTACATATATAAAAATTATTGAAAAAACTACAAAATTATTTTAAAATCAATATTTTGTTTGCTTTCCTTTAGCTATAATAACTGCAGCAAGTCGTCTGGGCATGGATTCAACCAGAGTTTTTGTTACTGCGGCCGGAATATTATGCCATTCCTCAGTGATTGCGCGTTTTAAGGATTCTTTGTCACTAATGCTGCGTTTTCGGATCTGCCAGTCGAGATGTTCCCATAAGTGCTCGATAGGATTCAAGTCAGGTGATTGGGAAGGGTGATCTAACTGCTTTGGAATTCTGTATAGCAGCAAATCTTTAACAATCCGTGCGGTATGCTTAGGGACGATATCTTGCTGAAAGACCCAATTTGATACTAAGCATAATTTCTCGACACTTTTCTGCAAATTTTCTTTTAAAATGTTGAGATAATCTGTGCTGTTCATAGTACTATCATGAACACAAGATTTTCAACACCACTTGTTGCCATACACCCCCATACCATGACTGAGCCACCACCGTGCTTTACAGTCTTGGCTACGTTCTGTTCTTCAATCGCTTTATTTTTATCTCTCCATATTTTCGGTACAGCTTTCCTTCCAAAAATTTTTATTTTACACTCGTCACTGAATAAACAGTTATTCCAAAAAATAATGTCTTCAGATTTATGCTTTTTTGCATACTCCAGACGCTTCTTTTGGTTCCGTTTAGAAATAAGTGGCTTTTTTCTTGGAACTCTACCATGTAGCCATTTTCATGCAGAGCACTGCGAACGGTACTGGCACTTATTCCTGCTCCGAATGTTTCTGTGAGTTCCTCCGCTATTCTGACTGCACTTTCATATGGATTTGTCCTAACCCTTTACACTATCGCTCTTTTGTCCACGCCTGACAAACTTTGTGGCCTGCCGGAACGGAGAAGATCTTCTACACTTCTCAAGTTTTTGAATTTGTCTAGAATTTTTTTTTACAGTATTATGACTTTTGTCGATAATACTAGCAATTTCCCTGAAAGATTTGCCTTGAGCTGCTAATTTTACGACTAAAGTACGTGTTTCTATTGTTGTTTGCTTGCCCATGTTGAATATTAGTAAAAATGTTATTATTGCAATAATTATAACCGCACAGATCATTGGCATGAATACTACTGAATATAAGCAATGCTAATGCAACAAAACAAAATATAATTAGTTGAAAAAATACTGTTATGACAAGAGAATAATTAAAGATTGTGAGAGTGTACACTTTGTTTTGATGCGCAAAATCGGACCATTAGCATTCTTTTTTGAAAATTTCAAGTTGAACGAGAATTAAGAAAATTTTTGTTTTTGTCGAAATCAACATTTACTCAATGCACTTTAAAAGACTGCAAGTAATTTTTTTGTTCCATCTCTCTTTTAAGATCTATTAGTGCTTAAATGTTGAACTATTTTTTGTACACTTTTTTTTGACGCTGACTGTATATCAACAAGAAGTAAAGCATATACTATTTACTTGTCATTCGCAATATCAACATTTCCTCTCCTCTATAACATTTAATTTTATCCTCTAAAGAGTTGATAAGATACTGTTTCTGCGTACCGCTTGCCTTTTTTCCCTACGGTGCTTTTTCCCATTATTTATTTTTTATTTATAGTCATTTTCCATCCATAACGCGCGTTTTTGACCGGTGTCAACTTTGTTTTCGTTTCAGCAAAAAATTAACAGCTGTTGCCCTTTTAACACACGACGGGAATCTTATTTTCCTCGTAAAGGTGAAAAAACATTTCACATGACGATAACGCAGAACGGGAATTGACCCCCTGGCCTAGATATCAAAAATAATGAACGAAGGATACAAATTTATGTTAAACCAGGACAAAGTAGCAAAATCACTGGTGGCAAAAATGTAAAGTGATGTAGAACTATTTATAGTGTATCAAATAACTATCATTATAAAATGTTGCTTTAAGCATTAAATACATGAAATAACATATAAAAACAAATGAAAAGGGGTTAATTTAGAACAAATGAGCAAAACTTGGAATCCCTTAACATATTGACTTAAGTAATTAAAATAACTAAAGTTGTTCAAACAGTCTCAACTATCTAATCGTGTCACATCACAAGTAAATAGGAAGCAGCAGCTCTCACTTAATAGTTTAGCCTGTTCAATCCCAATCCAACAGGTATCAGGCCAAAGAAACAGTGGCCAAGATTATAAAAGCACCCGTAAAGCACTCGTCTACAGACTGTAGCCCAAAAACTACAATAGACTAAGGTAGGGCTGCGGTCCAACGTTAATATGTCCCGGATTGATCTTAAAAGAGTTCAATTTAATTAGGAAAGATTTAATTAGGAGCAAATTTGCAAAAATACATTTTTAAAATTTGCAACTACTTTTTAATTGTGAAATAGTTGTCAGATCATCTTTTATTTTCAGGCAGTTGAGCTCCTCCCTAGCAATAATAGATAGTTGATATATCACCTGCAGAATCCAGTCTCTTACTACATCTGTTTTTTATTAAATTTATTGTTTGCTTTGCCTGCTGTAACTTTTCATGTAAGTTTTCGAGTCGAAGTTTGTGGTTTGTATGCGTATATTGTTTTTCATTACCTTAGAAAATGCCAAAGAGGAAGTGTAAGTTCCAACATATATAGCAGAGTGGTCCTTTATAAAACGAGGTGGAAGTGATCACGATTCTTTGTGAACGGTGTGCAGTTGTTATATTTCCATAAAGCACGGTGGACGGTTAGACATTGTTGACCACATCGCAAGTGCCAAAGATAAATGTATGCTTTGTGAAGCTTCAACTTTAAAAGACATTTCTTCGTTTTTTGTGAAACAAAACACCACACAATGTCAACCGATCTCTGCCGCTGAGTTAACAACTGCATATAAAATTATTGATCACCATCAATCGTTTAGCTCAGTAGATTGTACTACTAAACTAAGTGCACTCTTGTATCCGGACTCGGAAATAGCAGCAAAGCAATCAAACGCTAGAACCAAAGCAACAGCTTTAATAAAGAACGTTTTGGCTCAGCATGCAGTTGCAAATTTTGTAGAAATATTAATTTAAAACGTGCCTTTTTATGGAACTTCAAATACCTTTAAAAAATCTTGTAGCTTTTGGTGCTGATAATACCAATACTAACTTTGGTGGAAGGAAAAGGCGGGGAATAAATAACATTTTTTATAAATTAAAAGAGGCTTCAGCAAAAAAACATCGAGGAATTGGTTGCCCTGCTCATATACTTCATAACACTTGCTGTGGATGTGATGTCAATCGATGTGGAATCTGTGGTGATTAAAATATGTAAATATTTTTTCATATTTACTGTAAGAACGGAGCGGATTAAAGGATTTTGCGACAATGTGGACTCAACTTACAAATGAATTTTTTCTTATAGAATAAGCCGGTGGCTCTCATTAGTACCCGCTATAGAAAGAATAGCTGAAGTTTATGTGTCATTTATTTACTGCCAATCCGTCATGATTGAAAAACCAATTAAAAAAATTTTAAAATACTCAATACAATTATGGAAGTGTAAAAACTAATAAATGGCACTAAAGATGGTTTAAAAGACAGGTTTGAAAATAATTTTTTTGGAAATCAAACAAATATTATTTTAGACCAATTTTAGAAAGCGGTTTGTATTCAAGAAAAATATTAATTTTTGAAGAGGATGCGAAATATGTTTTTAATATAGCAAATAGTTACTTGGAACAATGGACTTTTCATTTAAATATATATGATGATTTTAATTGGATAACCTTAAATAATGTACCAAACTGGACAGAATGTCTAAAGGCTATAATGTGAAAAAATATAACAATGTCTGATGAATGTTTTGAGGAGGTTGCATATTTAAAGAACTTTACTGAATGTCAAAATCATAATCATAAGTCATTATCTCAGTGGACTAAGGAAAGAAATTTGCTCAACGTTAGAGCGGTAGAAAGCATAATTCAACGCAAAGCCAATTTTAATTTGACTTGCACAGAGTTTTACAATTATATTAAAGGCAAGCCGAAAATTTTTAAACAAGTTTTAAGTAATGAAAAATAAGACTGAAATTCCTATAGGAATTTTTATTGAAGAATGAAATCTAGCCTTTTATGTTGAGAATTAAACAAAAAAAAATATGTAAAAATATAATTTTTGTAACTCTATTTTAAAGTTTTTTTTGTCGGTAGTTGTTTCACCAAAGTGTCCCGGTTTTGCAATTAACATATCTGGCTGCCCTAGACTATGGGATTTTTCCCAGTGGTGTGTCAACTTCGATTGACTCTTCCGCTGCGTCAACACAAGCATATGCGCCGACAGTAAACGCTGCAGCAATGTCGGCCAACTAAGCAACACAAAAGCAGAATAACAAAGTTAATTCAGTTGAATAAGGAAACAATGTTAAA
>OU612045.1:111469445-111498385 GCA_914767935.1 Coremacera marginata
CCTTAAGGGAGGATGCACTAAACGTAACAAAAAAAATATTGAAGAATTTCATTACCAATTAGTTAAAATATTAAATAAGATGAACATGAAAAATAATCTAGATGTTACAAAAGACGAGTCTTATTCACCGCAGAATAAAGAAAAATTAATCTTTGATATTTATTTAAATTTTATTCCTGTTTATGTATATTAAAGCACTAATATTACAGAATAAAATAACTTCATTGGCAGATTCATAAATACACAAATATTATGTAGAGAACGATTTAATAAAAGATATATCCTTAAATCAAAATCCTATTAAGGAAACAATTTTCAATAAAAATTATTCAAATAATAATTTTCCAAATAATAAAAATAATTTTAACTAAAATCGAAATAATGGATTTAACCGAATACAAAGTTATAATCATTTTTCAAATAATATATATAACCAAAATTTTAACAATTTTCCGAATAATAGAATTAATTTCAACCAAAATCAAAATCCTGGATATTACCAAAACTAAAATAATAACAATTTTCCGATTAATATAAATAATTCCAACGAAAATCAAATTAATACTGAAATTCATCGAAACTAGAATTTTAATAACACTGCAAATTTTCGTAAAAGGAATAACTTTAGGAATTTTCCTAAAAACCAAAACAACAATAACTTTAGGAATATAATCAACCATCTATTGAGCCAATGCAGGTTGAATCTATCGAGCTTGAAAATTTTCAACTACGGCCTCGAATTATAGTTTACCCATAATTCCACTTATCATTAATAACACAAAAATCAAATGTTTAATTGACACGGGTGCAGCAACAACGTTAGGAGGGTATTTGGACATCTGAAATCAGTAAGGAAATTAAAAAAATCTAATTAAGTTAAATACATTAACTGGATCGACAGAAATATTAAAAGAAGCAGTGGTGTTAGTACCTTTAGAATTTAATGTTCATGAAAAAACAATGTCAGTTAAAATTTCAAATTTTGAGGAAAAACCTTTCGATTGCATTATAGGCAATAACTTATTAAGTCCATTAGGAGCTTTTATTAATTATTCTGACAACTTGTTAAAAATTAATAGCCGAAAGATAATTTTGGATGAGGGAAAAACTACTCCAATAAAATATGAACAAATATTCTATATGGAAAATCAGAATTTAAATACAAAAAATTTATTGCATGAAGATTTAAATGAGGGAGAAAACAAAACATTAACAGTTAATGTTAACATTTACATTAAGTTAACGGTTAATCATACAATACTGACTACTTTAAATAAACCACTTTATTCAAGACCTAGCAACTTACAATACAATTCACCATTGTGGGTTGTTCCAAAAAAATTAGATGACTCAAATGAGGAAAAATGGAGGATTGTCATTGATTTCAGAAAATTAAATGAAATAACAGTGAATGACAAATTTCCAATACCAAATATTGATTCAATATTTGGCAAATTAGGTCGAGCCCAATACTTTTCAACCTTAGATTTAGTCAAAGGTTTTCCTCAAATTTTGATGGATGAAAAGGATATTGCAATAACCGCATTTTCCACTCCAATGGGACATTTTGAATACATCAGAATGCCATTTGGACTAAAAAATGCTAAAAAATTTGGACTAAAGAGATACAATCCTTTCTTGTCTTACCTGGATAATATCGAAAGTTTATAAAAACTATTCAATGATAGCTAATCCAATAATAAAATATTTAAAGAAGATTCAAAAATAAATATCGACGACATTAATTATATAGAAGCTTTTTATAAAACAAAGAAATTAATAACTTCACCATCCATATTAGAATTTCCAGATTTTAATAAACATTTATTGTTATCTACCGATGATAGCAACACCGCTCTAGGTGCAGTCAGGGAGGAAAACCACTTTGCTACGCAAGTCGTACACTAAATGGGCGTGAGAAAAATTACCACATATTAGAAAGGGAATTATTAGCTATAGTGTGGGCGATAAAATATTTTAGGCCATATTTTTATGGAAGGAAATTTCTTGTACAAACGGGTTAATTTAACGGGTTGTAACACCTTAAATGGTTACATTCGTTAAAGGAACCAAAATCAAGACTTATTCGATGGAGAATAGTGTTGGGGGAATTTGAATTTGATGTGGAATACTTAAAAGGTAAAGATAATAAAGTCGCATACTTTTTAAGTAGAATTGAAAATAATAATATTGAGAAAAAAAAAAAAATAAAAATGACGGAAACAATCACGAAAACTTAGACCAAGGAGAGGATTTCAAATATCAAATGATGATGATAATATTACAGTTCATACAGCGTAATAGGATTTATTTTAACACTGTTTTATAACCGAAAGTATAATAAACAAATATAAGAAACAAATAACAATTATGGAAACAAAGGAAATTGTAGTTTTATATTTTAAAATAAAATAATATATGTTGCGGAAAACGACTTAATTAATGAGCATTACTCAAATGACTTATTCAGAAGATCATTAGAGAAAGGAAAAGTCGGAATATATTCAGAATTACCAGACAATAAATATAATATTGTCCAAACAAAATTAATTAAACTATTTTTAAATAATGATAGTTTAAAATTTATTTTTTTATAGATATTTTGTGTGTTTACACACAATAAAAATAAAAATCTTAGTTTTCAAACAAAAAATATTTCATGCATCATAGTTTAATAGCAGCAGGTTGCTGCAACTAAGACGGACAGTGAATAATAGAAGAACAACAACTAAAAACTACAACATGCCTGTGAGTGGTAAAAAGCTTTGATATATCTTCGAAAAAAGAGCTTACACCGAATAAGTGTGAATCTGAAAATTCGAAGAACTTTAGCTGCTTTTCGTATCATTTGTGTGTACAATGTAATTCAGAGTAATTTTCTCTAACATTGACGAAAACAAATAGACATGAACGGCTAAGTTTATCATCGCTATCATATAAAGGCTACTGATGAGTTCGTGTAGCGGACAACGAAACAGCTGTCTAGTCTGATGTATGATTGCCACTCTATACAAAGGGTATTGTTGTTGTTGTTGGTTGTTTTTTTCAGAAAGACATTGAGCTCAAAAAATATAACTCTTAATTATAATTGAAAAATTATTAGAGTTATAAAAATAACACAAAAACTTACGATAATAATAACTTTTCTTTACGTATGAAAAGAGGTCGAATAAATTTACAAATTAAAAAAGTTATAGAGAATATTCACTAAAACACAAATCATAGAGGTATATTATAAAACTATGAAGAAATTAGATACAAGTACTATTATCCAAAACTTTTTAAATAAGTCAATAGATACATCAATAGCTGTACATTATGTTCAGAAAACAAATACGATCGGAAACCAGTAAAAAAATATTTCATCCATACAATTACCCATATTAATTCATATTGACATTTTTCTACAATTGCTAGGTAGTGTCCATAAAATTACAAAAAAATATGTGTACAATTAAAGTTAAACTAGACGAACGCATTTCATTATTAGGCAAACTCGAATTATTAGTAATGGACAATGCGTTTAACAACTCTCTTATAAAATTATATTGTCGAGAAAATAATATTGAAACACATTTTACTACACTCAATTTCATACAGGAAATTCTGACAGAGTGATTACATTCATCCTTGTTGGAACATATAAGGATTTTAAATAATACAAGTGAAATTGGTAAAATTTGATACTGATAAAATTTCTTTAAAGGATATTTAGTTCAACTTCCTTTTCTCTTTTATGCTCTATGAAAAATTTGGTTTTTAATAACTAATATCAACAAGTTTAGCTGAAATCAAACCAAATCAAATTTTCCTTACTCAAATTTAAATATGCAAAAAAAAAGTGTTTTAAGGAAAATATTTTATTTATTCACGTAAATACGGAATACATCGAATATGTATTGCATCGAATAGACGTGTTTTTTATTCGCTCGTCTTTAGCTACAATTTCAAAGTGTTTACCTTAACCTTAATTTTTGACTTTAAAACGCGGTGAACAGCATTGCATTGTTGTTTCTATAAGTTCAAAAGCAGTATTTGTTAACAATTTGTGAACAACTTAATTTTTGGAACTTTTTAATCAATTATAATTGATGCACAATAATTATTAGCTCGTTCGTGTTTGTTCCCGCCACGAAATTTCCCGAAAAGCACAATGTCATCGACTAGAGCTAAAACATTATACTCTAGAAATTTGCCATCTACTCCTTCGCAAAGTGCCTCTCACGCTGCCAACAACAACAACAAACCAGCTCTAACAATCGATCAGCTGGATGACCGCCTAAAACAACAGAGTGAGCTTCTAATACATAGTTTTCAAACGGAACTTAGCCACCTTCGTAATGAGTTCAACTCAAAGTTTGAAGATCTCGAGAGAACGTGGAATGGAAAGATAAATAGCATCAATGCTGCCGTTGCCAACGTCGTGGATCGCGTTGAGAAATTAGAGTCATGGAGTGCTGCCGATGTCGTGGAACGAGTTGATAAGCTAGAGTCGTATGCTGCTAGCACTGAAGTATGTGCTCTTAAAGAAGATATTTCTGAGATGTACAAACTGATGGGCGATCTAGAGCGAAAAGAAGTTGCTGTTGATGCTATTTTGTTTGGTCTTCCGGAGAACAATGAAGAGAATCTTACTCATATGTTCAACAAGCTGTGCTTCACTATCGGCTGCAGGCCCCTATCTCTTCGGAGTGTTTTTCGTGTGAAGAGTAATGCACACAGCGCAAGAAGCACTCCCATTATTGTGAAGTTTTCCTGCTCTTATGAGATGCTGTTCTTCGAGCTGCTGCTGTCTACAGAAGAAACAACGGAAAAAATGTATCTCTGAGTGATCTAGGGCTCAACTCTCACTCAAGTGTATACCTTAATGAGAGCCTGACTAAGCGCAGTCGTCAACTTCTGCAAAGTGCGATCAAGCTGAAGCGAAACAAAAAACTATTCTCAGCATATGCTAAAAAGGGATTTATTTTTGTAAGAAGAAGTGAAAATAGCGAGAGTGTGATGATTGAGAGCTGTTACCAACTTTCTGCTATTGCTTCGGGTGAGCTGAATGATATCGAGACTCAATATAATGGATAATGCTACTTATATTAATTACATTTGTGAATTTTTTACTTATTACAAGCATAGTATTAGTATTTCTTTTATATTTTTCTTTATTTCTTCTCTTCTTCTCTCTTTTTCATTAGTAAGGTATTCTGGTTACTATTTGGCTCTTGTTTTAATTTCTTAGTTTTTATGTATCTAATAGTTTTGTTTACTTTATTTAGCTTGTTTAATGCTTCTGAGTATTCTTCTCTATGTTATGATTGGATCTAACTATTATTGTAATTGTGTTAATGAAAATTGTAAAATCTTGATAAATGTTCTTTGTAGACGTTATTCTGGCCTTAATGTTGTGAATTCTAATGCTAGGAGCCTTAATTCATATAAGTTTGATTATTTTAAGTATGTGTTTGAGGAATCGTCCGTTGATGTCATCTGTGTTTCAGAAACATGGTTTTGTTCTGATGTTAGGGATCCAGTTTTTGATTTAAAAAACTTTAACTTATTCAGAAATGATAGAATTGATAAGCGGGGGGTTGGGATTGCTATTTACTGCAGAGAAAACTTAAATGCTACTGTAATTAATAAATCAAACAGTAATAGTGCTGAGTTTCTTAATCTTTGTATTTCTGATAGCAATACAAAAATTTTTCTTTCGTGTGTCTATAACCCTAACAAATGTCTGAGTCAAAATTCCTACTTTTCTCAACTCTCTGATTTAGCGGTCGACTTTGATTTTTTTGTTTTGTGTGGGGATTTCAATGTTAATCTTTTATGTCTTGATAACATTACTAAGTCTTTGTATGAAAATTTGTCGTCCGTCGGTCTGTCAATTGTAAATGAAACTATGCCCACGCGATTCTCGCATAATCATATCCCTAGTCTTCTCGACTATTTTATTGTCTCTGACCAATCGACAGTTCTTTTGTTTGATCTGATCATGATCTAATCTTCTGTTCTCTTGACATTAACTTATCTCATACAACTACCTCTAGGACTATCTCTTACCCTGACTTTAAGTCTATAAACTTCTCTGCCCTTCATCGTGATATACGCATAGTACTCTGGAACGATATATGGTTTCTCTCTGATATTAATAAAAAAGTAGAAGCCTTCTCTAATATCCTTAACAATCTTTTTGTAAATCATGTTCCCACTAGAACTACTGTTATAAAAAATACTTCTTGTCCTTGGTTTAATACTAGTGTCAAAAATTCTATTAAAAAACGAAACAAAATGCATAGTCGCTGGAAAAAAATCCCGTCGTCTGAAAACTGGGAAAATTACAGGATTGCCAGAAATGCTTCAGTTTTGGTTACTAAGCAATCGAAGCGTAACTACTGCTCTGCTGAGCTAAACACCTCGCTCCCATCCAAAGTACTGTGGAGGAATCTAAAAAACCTAGGCATTGGGAAAAAATCTAGCTCTGATTGTAAAGTTGATCCTGATGTTTTTAACAATTTCTTTCTCTCCAGCAATTCTTCTCAAGGAAACATAAATATAGTCGATGTCATTGTTGAACCACATTTCCAATTTTCTGCAGTAAGTGAGAATGATGTGGGCAAGTACATTATGAAAATTAAATCAAATGCTATTGGAGAGGATGGCATCTCTATAAGATTTATTAAGCTAATTATACCCTACGTTCTTAGTCCGTTAACCCACATCATTAACCACTGTTTTACCACGTCTTCTTTTCCTCATTCCTGGAAAATTGCAAAGGTAGTCCCTATTGCTAAAAAATCAACCGCGGTGGTAGCCAACGACTTCAGGCCAATTAGTATTTTGTCCTCGCTCTCTAAGGTGTGTGAAGCGATTATGGCAGATCAAATTTCAATTTGTTTGAACACTAATAATATGCTATCTCCCCTACAATCTGGCTTTCGAGCCGGCCATAGCTGTTCCACTGCTACTATGAAAGTTTTGGACGATATACAATCATATGACGAGGGACAGATAACTCTTCTCTGCATGCTCGACTTTTCTAGGGCTTTCGACACTGTAAATCACTTCTTACTGTGTCAAAAACTAAAGTGCTGGTATGGCTTCTGTGATAATGCTGTAAGTCTCTTGAGAAGCTATTTGTCAAATAGATTCCAAAGAGTTAGGGTTGGTGATAGGTGCTCTCAATTTAAATTGGTATGCAGTGGAGTACCACAAGGTTCAATTCTTGGCCCAATGTTATTTTCCGTTTTTATCAATGACATTTTCTCAACTTGTAAGCATTCATCTATGCATGCATATGCGGATGATGTTCAATTACATCTATCCCGTAGATCCGGTCTCCTGGAGGACTTGAGTTGTAGACTTAATGAAGATCTCCAAGATATTAACCAATGGTCTATAAGAAACGGCTTACAGCTTAATGCACTTAAATCTTACGTTCTACCAATCTCGGCATCTAAAATATTTTTTGAAAATATCCCTGACTTGTTTATAGGTGATAAAAAACTTAAACTTGTTACCAATGTTGTAAGCCTAGGTTTCCATATAAACTCAACACTAACGTGCACCGATCATGTTAACAGCATTATCCGTAAAATATACTGTTGCCTTAGAAACCTTAGAATGTCTGCCGACTTGCTCTTAGAAACCAGGCGTAAGCTTGTGGTACAGTTGACACTACCTATTATAACGTACTCTGAACTTATATATAGCAAATTAGATTCACACTCTGAGCATATATTCTACATGTAGCATTCAATCACGCTACGAGATATGTCCAGGGCATTCGGAAATTCGATCATATTTCACAGTACAAGAATTCGATTCTTGGCTGTGACTTGTCTAGTTACCTTAACGCCAGGACTTGTATCTTTTTATATAAGCTGATTTGGTCAAAAATTCCCCTATACCTATTTGAAAAATTACAATTTTCCCAGTCAGTTCGAAGTAATGTGCTGATAGTGCCTAATTTTAAATTCCTTAATTCAACGAGATTATTTTTCATTAACGCCATTCGATTGTGGAATTCTTTACCAAACCATTTAAGATCCATTAATGGAATTGGAAGATTTAGGCAAGCTTTATTTAAAATGTAAACTTAACTATGAAGTTTTTGTTATTGTAACCAGCTATCTTTCTTAACTTCATTCTTTCCCTCAGTCCTCTTTCATCTAATTCTTTTCTGTCTACTTTATAATACTGTCTATCTTCAACCTTTACAGTGCATATATTAAAAAACTATATTAAATAATATTAATAATAATAATAATAGTAGATTTCTTTAAATTATAATTTAAAATAACTTATGCTCAAAATCCAAACTGATTCATGTTTATTGTTTAATGTTTATAATATGTAATCTGTAATATTTATTTCTAAATTATATTCTTTGTATAGTAAAAGAACCTGTTCTTATTATACTAATTCAATTAATAATTCATAATTCATAATAAAAAAAAAAAAATTCAAGACACGGAGGAACTTGTTATTAGGTCAATAAGATTTTATAATAATACTATTCATTCAACAAAAAAACATAAGCACAAAGATTTTCTTCATAACCGAAATATTGACTTAAAAAAGATAGAATTAGAAATGCAGAAAAAGGAAGAACATATCTTTTTCTTCTTCTATATATGTATATAAAAATGGATGTATGTATGTGGGTATGTGTGCATATCACGTATAGACTCCAAAACCGTCAAACCAGTCTTTATGAAATTTTAAGCGATACTAAAGCAACATTTTGAGATTGGTCCTGTGAGTTTGGTGTTGATTGGCCAAGGGGGCGTGGTACCCCCCATACAACTCAAATTGGCTCTATCGCCCACAAACCAAAAAAAGTGCTATATATTAGACGGTTTTAATCGTATAAAACTAAGATTTGGTAATTTAGTTCGTATGGTTACTGTCGGCCAATGCACAAAAATTGATCGTGGCCACACTATATCTACGTCCACTTTATCGAAATCATGCTTATTCCTGAGTTGTAAACGTTTTGATAGTGAATCTTGGTATGCAGGTGCTATCAGTCCAAGTGGCAGTCACTATTTATATATATGTGTTGTCACGCCAACTTTTACCGCCCACAAATCAGCAAAGTGCTTTATATCAGACGGCTTTTACCGTAGAAGACTAAGATTTGGTAATTTAGGTTATGTGGTCGCTGTCGGCAACTGTTAAAAATGGTCATAGTCGCACCATATCTACGCCCACATTTTCGAAATTATGCTTATTTCTGAGCTGTATACGTTTTGAAAGTAACACTTGATATGCAAGTGCTCTAAGTGGTAGTAAATATAAATACTACTACTTACTTACTTAGGTGGCCGTAACAACCCGTATCCGGGTTTCGGCCGACCTCATCAGCTCTCGCCAGGCGCCTCTGCTTTGCGCGCGCCTTCTCCAATTGGATACACCAAGTGCGGTTAGGGCTTCCTCAGCCTGGTCCATCCGTCGGAGGCATGGTCTCCCTCGTCGTCGTTGACCAGCGACCCTCGTTTCGAGCTTCTTTTTCGCTGGAGCTTCGTCGTCCATACGATGAGCATGACCCATCCAGCGTAGTCGCTGCACAATTATACGCCGAACTGCGTCAATGTCTTCGTAGAGCTCATACAGCTCTTGGTTCATTCGGATGCGAAAGTCATCGCCGACTCGAACAGGACCGAAGATTTTGCGAAGAACTTTTCTTTCGAACATCCCCAGAGCGGCTGCGTCAGTTTGCGAAACTACCCATGCCTCAGCGCCATAAAGCAGCACAGGTAGAACGAGCGTCTTGTAGTGTGTTAGTTTTGTCGATCGCGAGAGGGCTCCGGAACTTACTTGCTTACTGAGCCCGAAGTAGCACCTATTAGCAATTATTGTTATTCGCTTCATCTCCAGGCTGATTTCGTTGTTGTTATTAATGGCGGTGTTATTAATGGCCAAGGTATACAAACTCCTTGACTACTTCAAAGTTATAGCTGCCGGATGAAAAACGTGGGAGTCTAAACGCCGCGCTCCCTTGTTTGTAGACAGCATATACTTTGTTTCACCCTCATTTATCGCCAAACCCATTTTGGCTGATTCCTTTTCGATAGCGGCAAAAGCAGCGGTAACATCCGTCTTGGTTCTGCCGACAATACCAATATCATCAGCGTATGCAAGGAGCTGGGCACCTTTATAAAAAATGGTGCCATTACGATGCACACCGGTCTTGATGATGTTGAAGATATCGAAAGACAGTGGATCGCCTTGCCTGAAACCTCTTTCGGTATTGAAGGATTCGGAGAGGTCATTTCCTACCTTGACAGAGCTGCGTGTGTTGCTCAACGTCATTCTGCAAATTCTAATCAACTTTGCAGGCATACCGAACTCAGACATTGTTGCGTATAGGCAATCCCTTCTCGAGCTATCGAACGCAACTTTAAAATCGACAAAGAGGTGGTGTGTGTCAATTTGATTTTCGTGGGTTTTCTCCAAGATTTGTCGTAGCGTGAAAATCTGGTCTGTGGTGGACTTTCCAGGTCGAAAGCCACACTGATAAGGTCCAATAAGTGTTTTTGTAATCGGCTTTAATCTTTCACACAGTACGCTTGAGAGAACCTTATATGCGATGGAAATAAGACTGATACCTATATATCTTGCGCAGATTGTTGGGTCTCCTTTTTTAAGTATAGGGCACAGAACGCTGAGGTTCCAATCGTCGGGCATGCTTTCTGCTAGCCATATTTTGCTGATGAGCTCATGCATGCGCCTTATCATTTCATCGCCGCCGGTTTTAAACAATTCAGCTGACAGGCCGTCACCCCCCGCTGCTTTATTGTTTTTGAGTCGTTGGATAGCAACTCGAACCTCTTCATGGCTAGTTGGTGGTACTTCCACTCCGTCATCATTGATTGGTGGCACTGAACTGCGCTCTCCATAGGCAGCATTGGTCGAAACGGCGCCAGTAAGTAAATTGGAGAACTGCCGTCTCTACAATCTCAGCACACACTGTGTATCCGTATTCAGATCTCCATTTTCGCCTCTACAAGTGGATGCTCCAGGCTAGAAGCCTTAGACGCGTTAGACGCTTAACCTGTTGATATAATTTTCTTGCATCCTTCTTGTCTCTTGGTATACCTCTAGTTCCTCACGATAACGCTTTTCCTGCTCTCTTTTCTTGCGTCTGAAAGAGCGCCTCTCTTCCTTCCTTTTTTCGCGGTAGTTTTCTCGCACGGCTCGCGTTGCAGCTGACTGCAGTGGAGGTTGCTCATGGAGGTCTCATGAAGACTGAACTGGCCGACAGTGGGGCCAAAGATGCCTTCCCTTCCAACTTTCGCATTAAAATCGCCGAGTACTATTTTCACGTAATGAACCGGAAGGTGGTCGTATACGTCCTCAAGACTAGCGTAGAAAGCGTCCTTGACGGTTTCGTCCTTTTCCTCCGTCGGGGCGTGCGCGCAAATATGACTGATGAAGAAAAATTTTGCCTTGATGAGGATCGTGGCCAATCTCAATATACATATATTTATAAAATTTGCCACGCCCACTTGTACCACCCGCAAATAAAAAAAAACAAAACGAAATGGCTAATTTCAGCCCATGAAAGGACTTTAACCGAGCTTCTTATGATCAAATGTGTTGTGCGTGTTGTGGAATGTTTGGACACAAATGATCGAGAACTGGACCTACATGTTTTATGCCGACTCCGAACGGCTTATGTTCTCAAGAAGCTTTTCCTGGCAGTTCTTATTTTCTGAGGATTGCCATTGTCTGCAGAGAGGTGACGGCCGAACAGAAAAATTAATTGAATTGAAAAAAATGTCTGTGCCAGGTGGGATTCGAACCAGGGTTCTCTCCCGTATGGGCCACACATTCTACTTTCTACGCCTCGGCCACCACTTTTTTTACCCACAAATCAATAGAACTTCTATAAATCAGACGATTCTCATCGTTAAATACTAAAATTTGGTACGCTTATTCTCGACAGCTCTGCAAAAAATATGCATGGTAGCAATATATCTGTGCCAACTCTTCAGAAATAATTTTATTTCATTAATTTATTTATTTATTAATGTATTATAGTTAATTACAATTTAAAAATTATAACTAATTAAGCACTAGCTGCCAGGGCTATCGGCTAGAAATTATTTTAATTCCTGTGATGTGAACGTTTTGACTTTCAAACTTGGTATATACATTTTGCCACGCCCACTTTTAACACCCACAAATCCGTAAAATGGATATATATCAGAATTTTTTTACAGTAAAAGAATAAAATTTGGTAGATTAGTTCGTATGGTTACTGCCAGAACCCTTAAAAAAGGGGCGTGTTGCACTTTATCTACGCCGACTTTTCGGAAATCATTGTTATTTCTGAGATGTACATTAGGGTGGTTTTAAAAAATCTATGTAGGATTTTTTTTGGGGGCACCCCCCTAAAATGTTTCATTTTGTTAGATTTTAAGATTGCCAAAGTTTGAGCACAATTGGAAGATGTTAACCCATGCCACTGGGGCCTCAAAGTTTTGAAAATCTCGATTTTTTGGCAGTTTGGCGACTTTGGCGACCCATATCTCTGGAACGGCTAAAGCTATTTGCCCGTGTCACACATTAAATTAAAGGTCATACTATGGCATACCGTTACTTTTAAACCCACAACAATGTTTTTTTTTTATGTCAAGTGTGTATCTATTTTTTCCTCATACTGTATCACTGGCGACCCCAAGCAGGTAAAACCAAACTAGTTTAAAAATGTATTAAAATATACAAAACTACCTTTTGTTATATTTTAAGTAGAAGTCCAGGGGTTAAGAGTCTGTTATTAAAAAAAGAAAAGGATAGCTAGGTGGTTCTTGCTTTTATGACTTTGTTTCTTGGTCAGTTGAAAAGTATTCGCTGAACATTGAAAGTCGTATTTTGTTCTACGTTCATGTGATCGAGTTTAAAAAAAACCCACTAAATATTAACTACAAAAGATATTTTTATTTTAATTAGGTCGGTACCTACTAACACGTACTCTTTGTTTTAGTTAGTGTCATTCTGTGTTCTTTCTTCTAGTGAACATTTTTACATCTGGCATGAGAAATAGAGGTAGAGACAAAATTTTTCTAATTGACTATCCAGTTCATCAGATAACTGATGTAAGCTGCCTTCCAATCGACAAGTTCTAGCTACTATGTTCTACAATTTGCGTACTGTGAAGTTAAATGTGAGAGACTCTGCCACAATTACTGTTGACGAGGTTTTCGTTTTTTGGACAAAAGCTCGAATTCCTACAAAACAAAAGAAAAATATCATAGTAAAGCTGGAAAAACTGTACGATGATTGGTGAAAAATGCAAAAGTACAAGGATAGAAAAACGGAAAGTGAAAGAAATGTTGTAAAAGAGTTTACCCTAAAGTTGGATGATCTCTTTGATATTGCCCACCAAGATGCCCTGACGATGATGACTTCAGAAGAAGACAAGGAGTTTCTGTTGAAATAAAGACAGAAAGGAAGACCAGGCTCCATGCTCGGAGTTGACCTGAAGTTGGCTCAAGCTGAAGAAAGACTACTACAGAAACAACGGAAGGTCTTGGACAACCAACTTGAAGCGGGAAATTTGGGTAAGCATTAAAAAAAATATTTTCCTTGTAGCGAAACTTTATAAGATCTAGAACACTAGCTGAAATTTTCATCAATATTGTTTTTATACTTATTGTCTCATCTCATTGTTCACAGAGACGGTGGAGCTCACGGACGACGAGACAACAGAAGAGTCAGAAGGACGTGAAACGCAGTATGAAGAGCTTGAGATGAACGTAGAATCTGAAGGACCATCTGCCCCCAAGAGAATCAAGCGTGGCTTCAAAAAGGTCCTAACCATGAAACGCTACTCGTATCATTTTGGCTACAGTAGAAGCTCTCGAAGAGGATCCCAAAGAATATAAGATCTCCAGAAGCGTTATCCGTGAACAGCGGTGAATAAATCGTGAAAAATACACGGAACAAATTCAAGACAGACTTAAGATACCCCAAAATGAGGCTGTTTGCACTGGGATGGAAAACTACTACTAGGTATTCTCAAAACAGAGCAGAAAGAACGGGTTGCTGTTATGGTATCACATGGGACTAAAGAACAACTCCTGGGCGTTCCTGAAACTGACAGTAGCTCAGGGGAGGAACAAGCCCTAGCAGTGAACGAATGTCTAGAGGAATGGGGTCTCGCCAGCTCGGTCGTGGCTATGTGCTTCGATACAACAGCATCAAATACTGGGAGACTCAATGGAGCGTGCAATCTCCTAGAGCAGATGTTAGGTCGAGCGCTCCTGTACCAAGCGTGCCGACACCACGTTTTAGAAGTCTTGTTGAGAGGGGTTTTTGACTGCAAGTTTGGAAGCACATCGGGACCTCAACCAGACATATTCAAGACATTTAAAAAGAATGTTCGGCGATTGATAAATCCAAGTTCAATGTTGGCGAGAATGTGTTGAAACTACTGCCCAAAGAAGAAGTAGAGAATATCAAAGAAGAAATGCAAAGAAAACTAATGGAATGGCAGCCAAGAGATGGCTACAAAGAACTGTTACAGTTGGCATTGATATATCTTGGCCATGCTGACGGAAAATATGTGCGCTTCAGGTCTCCAGGTCCAGTACACCATGCCCGGTGGATGGCAAAAGCTATTTACTGTCTGAAAATACAACTCTTCCGTAACCAGTTTAAGCTGGCTTCCCAAGAACAAGAGGCCCTAGAAGCACTTTGTGTTTTCATTGTTCGAGTCTACTGTAAAGCCTGGCTTAACACCCCCAGAGAGTGTTTAGCACCAAAACAAGACCTAGACCTCATTGAAAATCTATTGAAATACGAAAGCATTGACAAAAAAATATCAGAAAAAGGAATTAACAAAATGATAAATCACCTGTGGTATCTTAGTCCTGAACTTGTTGCCCTGGCATTGTTTGACCCGACAGTGCAAAACACCGTAAAGAGCCAAATGGCGACAAAAATTTTAACAAATTATGCAGAAGAAAATGAGAAGTGCTCCAGAAATATGCGACCGAAACTAAAAAAAGAACAACTGCCGAAATTCCTAGAAAAAGGTCTCCCAGCCCTAATTACAAGGGAGACTTACCTGTTGTTCAAGAGATTAAACATTAACACCGAATTTTTGGAAAAAGATCCTGCAACTTGTCCGCAGAACATCAACTACCAGGAATGGCAAAGGATGGTAAACAACTTGAAAGTTGTGAACGACATAGCAGAGCGAGAAGTCAAGCTCATCACAGATTACAACCAATTACTTACAGAGGACGAGCAACAAAAACAATACGTTCTCCAAGTAGTCAGCAGATGCCGTCAGTAGTCAGCAGATAGCTCCAAAACCACATTATGTCAGTCCCTTGAATAAATAAGAATAAAATGAAAAAGACATTTATTATACTTGATTTTTTAAATACATAATTGTTTTGATTCCAAAAATTGATAATATAGGAACTAAAATTGGTTTTTTCACAACAGGTTCCATCTTCGCTCTAAGGGGTACTAGGTTGACTAGGTAGTCAAGTTTTTAGGGACATTGGCTTCATTATCTCGAATTCAGTACTACTTACGTATTTTTTATTGCATATAAAATATTATAAATAATTCAATATATGACACGGGCAAATATATTAAACCGTTCTAGAGATATGGGTCGGCAAAGTCGCCAAACTGCAAATAAATCGAGATTTTCAAAACTTTGAGGCCCCAGTGGCACGTGTTAACATCTTTCAATCGTGCTCAAACTTTGGCAATCCTAAAATCTGACAGAAAGAAATATTTTAGGGGGGTGCCCCCAAAAAAATTCTGACATTTTTTTTTACCCTATGAGATAAAACCACCCTACTGTACATGTTTGGATAGTGAATCTTGGTATGTAGGTCCAATGGGACCAAGTCACGGTAAATCTTGCCATGCCTACCTTTTCTGCTCATCTATCTATCTGTAAAATACTGTATGTATGTATACTAAGGCTCCTCATAAAAAAAAGGTGTTCGGGTCGGTTCCTCAAAATAATGTTTTATGTTATGATGATTCCCCAAATATTTTGACTGTAGCGATAGCCATCCGTGAGCTGGAATGGTTTGTATTAAAAAAAAAAAAAAAAACGAAATGGCCATTTCAGCCCTTGAAAAGAATTTGACCGAGCTTCTTATGCGTGCGTGTTGTGAAATGTTTGCACACAAATGATCGAGAACTGGATCTACAAGTTTTATGCCGACTCCGAACGGCTTATGTTCTCAAGAAGATTTTCATGCCAGTTTTTACTCTCTGAGGTTTGCCATTGTCTGCATAGAGATGAAAAAGTTCTTCCAATCTGCACCAATAAATTTTAAATTTTTACAGTCGAACCAGAGATAATGCAGATTTTCATTAATTTTTTAACTTTTTTTGTATTATTTTCACTAAAATTCAAATTAAAATTTTTTTTATCTTGCCATGTTACTCTTAGTCAAATAAATTATCTATTGATGATAAAATATAGTGTAAAGTGAATAACTAAATTGAATGAAATTACAAAAAAATTTACACATTTTTTACATTGTACAATTTATTTGACTGAAAGTAAAATAGGAAAAGATTCGTTTGAATTTTAGTGAAAATAATATGAAAAAAGTTAAAACAATCCATAAAAACCCGCATTATCTTTGGTCCAACGGAAAAAAATTTAAGATATTTTGATACAAAATTTTTTTTATTACTCTTATTTCTGACCGTTTGTTTTTTTCTTACTACCATACCAGCCAATATTTTTAGTCGAAATATTTTGGGGATCATCATAACATAAGTCATGTATTTTGAAGAACGAGACTGAACAATTTTTTTTCCTAAAGAGCGTGTGGCGTTTAATGTATATAAGTATGTGGGTATATGTGTATATCACGTAAAGACTTCGAAACCGATAAGCCAATTTTTATACCAAAGCCTTGAGAGGATTTCTGTGAAGTCTGATGCCGATCGTAAAAGGCACCTAAAATTTTCGATTTCGAACAGTTTTGGAACTATAGGTCGCGCAGCCTCGGAATTCAGTATTCGACCTCAATTTACACATACTGTTCCACAGGCAACATTTTATGGGTGTTGGACGAGGGGCGTGGTACTTTTTCCGCACCCAAAATTTTTGGTATAGCTTTCGAAATAAGTCACACATCAATGAAACTCGGTAAGAACTTACTATAAAAGCATGGCTTCACTAAAGCTACGCCCTCTTTTAGGGGATAAGCGCTGAGCGCAGCGAAGCGCTCCTGGTATAAGCTAGTCTATTCTATATATATAAAAATGAATGTATGTATGTGGGTATGTGGGTAAGTGGATATGTGTGTTTATCACGTATAGATTCCGAAACCACCGAACCAAACTTTATGAAATTTTTAGGGATACTCAAGCAACATTCTGGAAGTGTTCCTGTGAAGTTTGGTGTTGGTTGGACAAGGGGGCGTGGTACTTCCCATACAACCCAAATTGGCTCTATCGCCCACAAATTTAAAAAAAAATTATTTATATCAGACGGTTTTAATCATATAAAACTAAAATTAGGTAATTTTGTTCAGATGGGTACTTAGGGTGACTGGACAAAAAATGGGCGTGGTCACATTACATCTACACATATAGTAATAAATCAGTAAAAATGCTTTATATTAGACGGCTTTTGCCGTAGAAGACTAAGATTTGGTAATTTAGTTCGTATGGTTACTGTCGGCCAATGTACAAAAAATGGTCATGGCCGCCCTATATCTATGCCCACTTTATCGAAATCTTGCTTATTCCTGAGTTGTACACGTTTTGATAGTCAATCTTGGAATGCAGGTGCTATGGGTCCAAGTGGCAGTCACTATGTAAATATAAATGTTGTCACGCCCACTTTTACCGCCAACAAATCAGTAATAAATGCTTTATATCAGACGGCTTTTGATGTAGAAGACTAAGATTTGGGAATTTAGTTGTATGGTTACTGTCGGCCAATGTACAAAAAATGGGCATGGGTGATAAGAAATGGGACGGTGAGCCAACAAACACTGGCCCACACGGTGGAATTATACGACGATTCGAATTGCTGTTAAAAAGACCATTGCATTGGTTCGTTTGCCTTCTACACTTCAACGAACTTCCGTTTCGGCATTTGTTTGAAGCTTTGGATAAATAAACCAGCACTGGACCAAGATCGGCAACCGGAAAACTGAGCCGTCAAATCGAAACTTGTGAAACTCTTCCGGTAAGTTATTGCTATCACTCATTTATTATAATTGTCAACCATTTTTAATTATTTTATTATTATATATTTTCAGACGGCTTCCAGAAAATTGAGTTGCAAAATATGCCCCCGCTCCAGAAAAAAATTGAATTTTCCACCGATTCGAAGTACTTATACGACATGGCCCATGCAATTTCTAGCGGCGTGGTTTCGGTGGATCTGGCTAACATCAAACCAGGGAAAATTGTACATTCTCGGTGGCTCACCAAGGCCGCTAGATTATTACGATTATATGTGACAACGGAAAATCCAGATGCAAATTTAAGAATTCTGGTTGAATTTATAATTAAATATTATGTGCCAATGTACTTCAATATCAAGTATAACAGCTCTGTCGTGTACGGCAGTGCATTATTTTTCAACTTCATTAGTTGGTCACGATTTCTAGAACCTCGTTTACGCAAAATTGTCAATCAAGTAATTACAGATAATTCATATTATGCGCATTCGGAAAATATCTTGTTATCAATGATGTTTGATGATAGCAAAGAAAAGCGCGACTGTGCTATCAACATAATTCTACGCTATCGAACAGATGTTGACGACCCAACGCAACTTAGAGTTTATAAAAAACCAGATATAAAGTTTAATTGCACAAGTTACACGGAAATGATCAATATGAATGACATTAATAACGTATTTGAACCACCATTCACGCGAAGCATTCCGTACGATACATTGAAAGAATATTTAAATCAAGATGATCCACCGTTTTATGATCCAAAAATTGCATCACACATACAAGGAACGGAACGACATGTTCAATTGCTAGCTAGCGTTTCCAAACGGGTTATACCGGAAAATGTAGAGGCTGTTATGGCGACGACATTAGAGAGCCGTGCGAAATTGCCCAGACTTCAAAGTAAAAAAGACGTCAAACAATCATTTTTTTAGTTTCTTTTCTATAACTAACTTAAATTAATTTTTTCATTTACATATGTTCTGACTAAATAAATTTCAAAAGAGAAAAAATAGATGTTTTTATAAATAAATAATAAATATTATTATAAATAAATAAATAAAAATAAAGAAAAAACATAGCCATTTCGCTGATTTTTTCATGTAAAGTGCCAAAACTGGTGATTTTTTGAAATGTTTGTATGGGGAACCCCATAGGGGGTTCCAGGGGGTGTGCCACTGGCATGGGTGGGTCAAGCCTCCAAAGTTAGTGGGGGTCGGTCATACATTTGGACTCGATTGGAGCACTCTAAATGGGTCAAAGTGGGATTTTTCAAAATTTGCCCCTACCCAAAAGTTCGACCCAAATTGGGGGACATCAGAATTCGTTTTAGAGGTATGGTTCCTTCGGCAAAGTTTCTTATTTTGATCCCTAGAATACGATTTTCACAGAGCATTGAGCGATTTTTAAATCGACCCGCCCTAATATATATATATATATAAAATTTGCCCAGCCCACTTGTACCACCCACAAAAAAAAAAAAACGAAATGGCCAATTTCAGCCCTTGAAAGCACTTTGACTGAGCTTCTTATGATCAATTGTGTTGTGCGTGTTCTGGAATGTTTGAACACAAATGATCAAGAACTGGATCTACAAGTTTTACAGCTCTCAAGAAGCTTTTCATGCCAGTTTTTACTCTCTGAGGTTTGCCATTGTCTGTGAAAAACTATCTGTGTCAGGTGGAATTCGAATCTGGGTTCTATGGCATGCAAGCCACGCACCTCAACCAGTATACCACGGAATGGTTTGAAATATGCTCTAAAAATCGAGTTTTTTATAAAAATATTTACTGGTGTGGTAGTTCGAAATAACAAACGGTCAGAAATAATAGTAATGAAAAAGATCTTCTAATATGCAGCAATAAATTTTAAATTTTTACAGTCGGACCAGAGATAATGCAGATTTTCATTAATTTTTTAACTTTTTTTTTACATTATTTTAACTAAAATTCAAATTAAATTCTTTTTTTTTTTTGTTTAGCCATATTACTTTTAGTCAAATAAATTATCTATTGATGATAAAATACAGTGTAAAGTGAAGAACTAAATTCAATGAAATTGCAAATAAATTTACACATTTTTTACATTGTACAATTTATTTGACTAAAAGCAGTATAGGAAAAAATTTGTTTGAATTTTAGTGAAAATAATATGAAAAAAGTTAAAACAATCCATAAAAATCCGCATTATCTTTGGTCCAAAGGAAAAAATGTAAGATTTTTGGATGCAAAAGATTTTTTCATTACTCTTATTTTTGACCGTTTGTTTTTTTAACTACCATACCAGCCAATATTTTTAGTCGAAATATTTTGGGGATTATCATAACGTTCTTACTTACTTACTTAGATGGTCGTAACAACCCATGTCCGGGTTTCAGGCGACCTCATCAGCTCTCGCCAGGCGCCTCTGCTTTGCGCGCGTCTTCTCCAACCGGATACACCAAGTGCGGTTAGGGCTTCCTCAGCCTGGTTCATCCATCGGAGGCATGGTCTCCCTCGTCGTCGTTGACCAGCGACCCTCGCCTCGATGGACATGACCCAGCCAGCGTAGTCGCTGCACAGTTATACGCCGAACTACGTCAATGTCATCGTAGAGCTCATACAGCTCGTGGTTCATTCGGATGCGATAGTCATCGCCGACTCGAACAGGACCGAAGATTTTGCGAAGAACTTTTCTCTCGAACACCCCCCGAGCGGCTGCGTCAGTTTGCGAAACTACCCATGCCTCAGCGCCATAAAGTAGCACAGGTAGAACGAGCGTCTTGTAGAGTGTTAGTTTTGTCGATCGAGAGAGGGCTCTGGAACTTAGTTGCTTACTGAGCCCGTAGTAGCACCTATTAGCAATTATTGTTCTTCGCTTTACCTCCAGGCTGATTTCGTTGTTGTTATTAATGGCGGTGCCAAGGTATACAAACTCCTTGACTACTTCAAAGTTATAGCTGCCGGATGAAACGTGGGAGTCTAAACGCCACGCTCCCTTGTTTGTAGACAGCATATACTTTGTTTCACCCTCATTTATCGCCAAGCCCATTTGGCTGATTCCTTTTCGATAGCGGCGAAAGCAGCGGTAACATCCGTCTTGGTTCTGCCGACAATACCAATATCATCAGCGTATGCAAGGAGCTGGGCACCTTTATAAAAAATGGTGCCATTACGATGCACACTGGTCTTGATGATGTTGAAGAGATCGCAAGACAGTGGATCGCCTTGCCTGAAACCTCTTTCGGTATTGAAGGTTTCGGAGAGGTCATTTCCTACCTTGACGGAGCTGCGTGTGTTGCTCAACGTCATTCTGCAAAGTCTAATCAACTTTGCAGGTATACCGAACTCAGACATTGTTGCGTATAGGCAATCCCTTCTCGGGCTATCGAACGCAGCTTTGAAATCGACAAAGAGATGGTGTGTGTCAATTTGATTTTCGTGGGTTTTCTCCAGGATTTGTCGTAGCGTGAAAATCTGGTCTATGGTGAACTTACCAGGTCGAAAGCCACACTGATAAGGTCCAATCAGTGTTTTTGTAACAGCGGGCGAACCTTCACATGGCAACGTGTCTGACCGCCTCAACCTGGCGAGGACAGCATTATCTATGTCGAAATCGTCTCAAGTCGACTCAAACCTTCAAGTGGTGTTCCCTGGGCAACGGCAAACTGGCATCCGTCAGTTTGACGGCTAATTTGAGCGGCGGGTCACTCCATAGACCTTAAACGTGGAATGTGAGCAGGGTTTGGGTCCCGCCACATTACTACTGCCCAATGAAAACATCATAACATACGCCATGGATTATTTTGAAGAACGAGACTGAACAATTTTTTTTCCTAAAAAGCGTGAGGCGACTTAATGTACGTATATACGTATGTGGGTATATGTGTATATCACGTAAAGACTTCGAAACCGATAAGCCCATTTTTATACCAAAGCGTTAAGAGGGTTATTGTGAAGTCTGGTGCCGATCGTAAAAGGCACCTTAAATACACCAAAAATTTTCGATATCGAACAGTTTTGGAATTATAGGTTGCACAGCCTTGGAATTCAGTATTCGACCTCAATTTACACATGCTGTTCCACAGGTAACATTTTATTAGTGTTGAACGAGGGGCGTGGTACTTTTTCCGCACCCAAAATTTTCGGTATAGCTTTCGAAATAAGTCACACATCAATGAAACTCGGTACGAACTTGCTATAAAAGCATGGCTTCACTAAAGCTACGCAATTTTTTAGGGGATAAGCGCTGAGCGCAGCGAAGCGCGCCGGATAGAAGCTAGTATCTATCTATCTATATATATAGTAAAAGTGAATGTATGTATGTGGGTATGTGGATACGTGTGTATATCACGTATAGACTCCAAAACCACCGAACCAAACTTTATGAAATTTTTAGGGATACTGAAGTAACATTCTGGAAGTGTTCCTGTGAAGTTTGGTGTTGGTTTTGCAAGGGAACGTGGTACCTCCCATACAACCTAAATTGGCTCTATCGCCGCCCACAAACCAAAAAAAAATGCTATATATCAGACGGTTTTAATCATATAAAACTAAAATTATGTAATTTTGTTGAGATGGTTACTTCCGGTGACTGGAAAAAAATGGGCAGGGTCACATTATATCTACGCTCACTTTTCAGCAATCATCTTAGTTCCTGAGATGTTCAAGTTTTAATAGTGAATCTTGGTATGCACGTTCAATGGATACAAGTGGCAGTCACTATGTAAATATAAACGTTGTCACGCCCAATTTTACCTCCCAAAAATCAGTAAAAATGCTTTATATTAGACGGCTTATGCCGTAAAAAACTAAGATTTGGTAAATTAGTTCGTATGGCTACTGTCGGCCAATGTACAAAAAATGGTCATGGCCGCACTATATCTACGCCCACTTTATTGAAATCTTGCTTATTCCTGAGTTGTACATGTGTTGATAGTCAATATTGGAATGCAGGTGCTATGGGTCAAAGTAGCGGTCATTATATAAATCATATATTCATTATATATAATCATTATATAAATCATTAATCATTATCATATATAAATGCTACCACGCCTACTTTTAACGCTTACAAATCCATATCAGACTTTTTTTACAATAAAAGACTAAAACTTGGTAGATTAGTTCATATGGTTACTGCCAGAACTCTTAAAAAAATGGGCGTGTCGCACTGAGCTGTACGTGAGCTGTACGCGTTTTGATAGTGAAACTTGGTATGTAGGTGCAATGGGACCAAGTGGCGGTCACTATATATAAATGTTGCCATGCCTACTTTTTCTGCTCATCTATCTATCTATTAAAAATGTATGTATGTATACTAAGTCTCCTCACAAAAAAAAGGTGTTCGGGTCGGTTCCTCAAAATAACGCTTTATTTTATGATGATTCCCCAAATATTTCGACTGTAGCGATAGCCATCCGTGAGCTGGAATGGTTTGAATTAAAAAAAAAAAACTAAAACGAAATGGCCATTTCAGCCCCTGAAAAGAATTTGACCGAGCTTCTTATGCGTGCGTGTTGTGAAATGTTTGCACACAAATGATCGAGAACTGGATCTACAAGTTTAATGCCGACTCCGAACGGCTTATGTTCTCAAGAAGATTTTCATGCCAGTTTTTACTCTCTGAGGTTTGCCATTGTCTGCATAGAGATGACGGCCGAACAGAAAAATGAATTCAATTCAAAAACTTTGTGTGTCAGGTGGAATTCGAACCTGGGTTCTATGGCATACAAGAAACGCACCTCAACCAGTATGCCACGGAATGGTTTGAAATATGCTCTAAAAATCGAGATTTTTATAAAAATATTTACTGGTGCGGTAGTAAAAAATAACAACGGTGGTTCTTCCAATCTGCACCAATTAATTTTAAATTTTTACAGTCGGACCAGAGATAATGCAGATTTTCATTAATTTTTTAACTTTTTTTTGTATTATTTTCACTAAAATTCAAATTAAAATTTTTTTTATCTTGCCATGTTACTCTTAGTCAAATAAATTATCTATTGATGATAAAATATAGTGTAAAGTGAATAACTAAATTGAATGAAATTACAAAAAAATTTACACATTTTTTACATTGTACAATTTATTTGACTGAAAGTAAAATAGGAAAAGATTCGTTTGAATTTTAGTGAAAATAATATGAAAAAAGTTAAAACAATCCATAAAAATCCGCATTATCTTTGGTCCAACGGAAAAAAATTTAAGATATTTTGATACAAAATTTTTTTTATTACTCTTATTTCTGACCGTTTGTTTTTTTCTTACTACCATACCAGCCAATATTTTTAGTCGAAATATTTTGGGGATCATCATAACATAAGCCATGTATTTTGAAGAACGAGACTGAACAATTTTTTTTCCTAAAGAGCGTGTGGCGTTTAATGTATATAAGTATGTGGGTATATGTGTATATCACGTAAAGACTTCGAAACCGATAAGCCAATTTTTATACCAAAGCGTTAAGAGGGTTTCTGTGAAGTCTGATGCCGATCGTAAAAGGCACCTTAAATACAACTAAAATTTTCGATTTCGGACAGTTTTGGAATTATAGGTTGCACTGCCTCGGAATTCAGTATTCGATCTCAATATACACATGCCGTTCCACAGCTAACATTTTATGGGTGTTGGACGAGGGGCGTGGTACTTTTTCCGCACCCAAAATTTTCGGTATAGCTTTCGAAATAAGTCACACATCAATGAAACTCGGTAAGAACTTACTATAAAAGCATGGCTTCACTAAAGCTACGTCCTCTTTTAGGGGATAAGCGCTGAGCGCAGCGATGCGCGGCGGGTATAAGCTACTTATATATATAAAAATGAATGTATGTATGTGGGTAAGTGTGTATATCACGTATAAGCTCCAAAACTGCCAAACCATTCTTTATAAAATTTTTAGGGATACTAAAGCAACATTCTGAGAGTGTTCCTATGAAGTTTGGTGTTGATTGGACAAGGGGGCATGGTACCTCCTATACAACCGAAATTGGTTATATCACCCACAAACCAAAAAAATGCTATATGTCAGACGGTTTTAGTCGTATTTCGATAATTTTGATCAGACGGTTACTTTCGGTGACTGTACAAAAAATGGGCGTGGTGACACTATATATACGCCTACTTTTTAGAACTCATTTTAATTCCTGAGATGTTCAAGTTTTAATAATGAATCTTGGTATGTAGGTGCTATGGATCCAAATGGTAGTCACTATGTAAATATAAATGTTGTCAAGCAAACTTTTACCGCCCACAAATCAGTATAAATGCTTTATATCAGACGGCTTTTGCCGTAGAAGACTAAGATTTGGTGATTTATTTTTTATGATAACTGACGGCCAATGTACAAACAATGGGCACGGCCGCACTATATCTACGCCCACTTTATCGAAATCATGCTTATTCCTGAGTTGTACACGTTTTTATAGTGAATCTTGGTATACAGGTGCTATAGGTCCAAGTGGATGTCACTATGTATATATAAATGTTGACACGCCCACTTTTACTACCCACAAATCAGTCAATATGCTTTATATTGTAACGAACCTCCTGGGCGTTTCTTTTAGGTTTTCCAGCTGAGGTATCCTCAGCGGCTGTCCAGGGTTCGATATCAAGAAAAAGATGGAGGGTTTGGTTATTATTGAATCTTTAATTCAATTTATTTGATTTTAATAGATTGCTTAATCCCAGTGGGGTTGTATATATTATGTTGTACTGGATGGTCGAAGCTTTTCGTGACCTTGAAATGTCGTTTAGTCTCCAGTACCAGGCGTTCGGTACAGTTGCTACTTGTTCTAGCAGGCTTGTCTTGCGTAATCTACGTTACGGCTTTATATTGCGAATCGGCTACTCGTTTTGGCAGGCTTGTTTTGCGTATTGTGTTACGGCTTTATACGGCAGATCTGCTACTGTGGAGTCTTGTCGGCTGGGTCAGCTTGATAGCGTTCGGCGTGCAATATTTCGAGAAGCAGTGGTCACAAAGAGAAGAAGCGGATTTGGGCGCTGCGCTCGTATGGAGCACGAATGTGTGACACGGGAAAGAATTTATGTTATCCTGTCCTCCGGTGACACAAATGGGAAGGGGGGAAAAAGATAGCTTGTGACTCGTGTAAAGTCAGGAGGATGTGAGGCTAACAAGAATTTATGTTATCCTGTCCGTTAGCAACACAATTAAGATAGAAGAAAATAGGCAAATCCGTGTAGGACGAGGAGTTCGTGGCACGAGAAAGAATTTATGTTATCCTGTCCTCTGGTGACATAATTGAGAGATAAGGAATAGACTTCTGCTCGTGCAGAGCGAAGGACGCGTGGCACTAGAAAGGATTTATGTTATCCTGTCCTCTAGTGACACAATTTGAAAGGAAATAGGAAGAAATAGAATTGAGGATGTGACTCGCTTAGCGACTGTCAACTTACTGCCTTGTTTGTATTTTGATGCTTCAGTATTTATTGACGCAGAATTTATGTGTTGCTTCCTTGTAATTGCCAGTGGTTGATATATGCCTTCGTTTGGGGTTCGAAGAAGAAACTCCCAGAATGTATGTCTGCACTCGATTATGGTTAAAATTAAACTCCTTTTAATGTACGTCTGCTTCAGCATGACGGTTGAAATGAGAACTCTCGAATATATGTCTGTTCTGCTCGACGGTTGAAATAAGACCTTTTGAATGTACGTCTGTTCTCCTTGACGGTTGAAATAAGACTCCTAGAATATACGTCTGTTCGGCTTGATGATCGAAAACCCACTCCTCGTTGCATGATTTTCTAGCAGCGCTTTCAGCTATTCACTCATGCTTGGTTTCGTGTGCAAAAGAGTAGGTTTTGCTTATTACGTCTTAGTGTGTGTGTGTTTATAATTTAAACCGTACCAATGCTTAGTGTTGTTTATCGTGGTTGGCTTGCATTGGTGCCGTGTGCAAAAATAGCGTTTTGCTCATTAGTAATTGCTGCGTATATATTGATGCAGGCTTAGTATATTGTTGTTGTTCTAGCGGTCGCTTTGGTGGCGTGTTTCTGTTGTCGCTGTGTTGGTTCTCCCTTGCTGGCTTGAATCGATATATTAAAATGATGACTGCTTCAGTGGTGCCGTGTGCAATTGAGTGGATTTGCAAAATGTTCGTCGCATGTTGCGTTCGGTTGCATGTCGTGGTTGCATGTTGCATGCCTGCTTGTTCTTATGTGTGTATGTACATATTAGTTAATAATGTTTAAATTATGTCAAACATGTTGTCTTTAACACATTTAACACATATCCAGTGTTACAGCGTAACTTAATCTTACTATTTGTAAAAGGGCGCAGTACCTTTTGCTTAACATTGTGTAGTAGATAATCGTTTACCCTATTTGTATATAAGAACTACTTAGTATAGAAATTATATGAACAAATATTAAAAGTTATCTAATGTTTAAAAAGAAAAAGATGATTTATAAAATATAAATGATTTATAGTATAAATACTTGGCAGGTCTTGGTTGGTGGTTGATTGTAGGTGTCTGATGTTTAGGAGTGGGCGTCTAATTGTGAGGCCATATTTCCCTCGGAAATATGATCCTTACAATATCAAACTGCTTTTGCCGTAAAAGACTTAGATTAGGTAATTTCGATTATATGATTACTGTTGACCAATGTACAAAAAATGGGTATGGCCGCACTATATCTACGCCCACTTTATCGAAATTATGCTTATTTCTGAGTTGTACACGTTTTGATAGTGAATCTTGGTATGCAGGTGCTATGGATCCAAGTGGCAGTCACACATAATGTCTAAAATTTGCCACGTCCACTTGTGCCACCCGCAAATAAAAAAAAAATTAAACGATATGGCCAATTTCAGCCCTTGAAATTACTTTGACCGAGCGTCTTATGATCAATTGTGTTGTGCGTTCTGTGGAATGTTTGAACACAAATGATCGAGATTTGGACCTATAAGTTTTATGCCGGCTCCGAACGGCTTATCTTCTCAAGAAGCTTTTCATGTCAGTTTTTACTCTCTGAGGTTTCCCATTGTCTGCAGAGAGATGACCGCCGAACAGAAAAATTAACTCAATTGAAAAAACTTTCTGTGTCAGGTGGGATTCGAACCAAGGTTCTCTTCCGTATGGGCCACACACTCTACCCACTACGCCACTGCCGCCCTTTTTTTTACCCACAAATCAATAGAACTTCTATAAATCAGACGATTCTTATCGTTAAATACTAAAATTTGGTAATTAATTTCATACGCTTACTCTCGACAGCTTTGAAAAAAAATGTGCATGGTAGCACTATATCTGTGCCCACTCTTGAGAAATAATTTTATTTAATTTAATTATTTATTAGTGTATTATAGTTAGTTACAATTTAAAAATTATAACTAAGTAAGCACTAGCTGCCAGGACTATCGGTTAGAAATAATATTAATTCCTGAGATGTGAACGTTTTGATAATCCAACTTGGTATTTAGGTGATATGGGTCCAAGTGGCGGTCACTTTATATATTTATATTTTTATATTTGCATTTGCAGAAAAAAGTCTACCGTGACACGAAAACTAAAATTTATTGATACTTGTTATTTAATGGTATTATATTAGAGAAACATTTTTATTTATTTATTTAAGCAATTTAGACATAAATTCAATGACCATGCTGATCAAATCTTCTGCACTGTTTCACAAATGTAATTTTTCTTTTTAGTTAATGTTTTGTAAATGTTTCGTAACCTTTTTTGCTGTAGTAAAAATGGAAGGCATTGGCTAAGCTTTTAAGATTTTTAAGCTTGATTACTTTGAAAATAAA
>OU612045.1:111498885-111513885 GCA_914767935.1 Coremacera marginata
AAATATGTCGCTGTGTTCGTTTGCATGGTCACAAAGGCAGTGCATTTGGAAGTAGTAGACAGTCTCACAACAGATGATTTTATCTCTGCATTTTTGCGGTTTACAAGCATTCGAGGGGCATGCACAAAATTATGGAGCGATAATGGTAAAAATTTCTAAAGTGTCCAAATGGAACTAAAGTGAATGCTTCCTAGTTGGCAAGAAATGGACATGGCTGAGTTCTCGATAATTCTTTTTTTTTTTTATTTCAAAATATTCCAGCTGACGGTTGGCTATCACTTCTGTCATAAAATACTGGCGTAAAATAAAGCGTTATTTTGAGGAACTGACCCGAACAACTTTTTTTTTGTGAGGAGCCTTATTAAACATACATACATTTTTAATAGATAGATAGATGAGCAGAAAAAGTAGGCATGGCAACATTTATATATATAGTGACCGCCACTTGGTCCCATTGCACCTACATACCAAGTTTCACTATCAAAACATGTACAGCTCAGAAATTAAAATGATTTCTGAAAAGTCGGAGAAGATAAAGTGCGACACGTCCATTTTTTGAAGGGTTTTGGCAGTACCCATACGAACTAATCTACCAATTTTTTTCTTTTACTGTAAATAATTTTGATATATATCCTTTTACGGATTTGTGGGCGATGCAAAATTTATATGGGCATTTCCAAACTGGCGTTACGTACGATTTGTACGAAAAAGTATAAAAAAGAAATGATTAAAAAAGTAAAATTTTAAAAAGGCTTTTTTTTATGTTTGCATAGTAATTAAGAAACACTATATTAAGTAAAAGAGTTACAACAGTCGATCCTAAGAATTTTAAGTTATAAGCAAAACTATGCTTTGGCGTGACGTTACAAAAAACCGAAGTAGTTTTCGACTTGGATTACAAAATTTGCAAAACTCTGCGAATTGGGCAAGACTTTTTGTACAAAACCTTTTTTAGAACGTTTTGAAATAATATAAGTTTATTTTCAAAGTAATCAAGCTTAAAAATCTTAAAAGCTTAGCCAATGCCTTCCATTTTTACTACAGCAAAAAAGGTTACGAAACATTTACAAAACATTAACTAAAAAGAAAAATTACATTTGTGAAACAGTGCAGAAGATTTGATCAGCATGGTCATTGAATTTATGTCTAAATTGCTTAAATAAATAAATAAAAATGTTTCTCTAATATAATACCATTAAATAACAAGTATCAATAAATTTTAGTTTTCGTGTCACGGTAGTCTTTTTTCTGCAAATGCAAATATAAAAATATAAATATATAAAGTGACCGCCACTTGGACCCATATCACCTAAATACCAAGTTGGATTATCAAAACGTTCACATCTCAGGAATTAATATTATTTCTAACCGATAGTCCTGGCAGCTAGTGCTTACTTAGTTATAATTTTTAAATTGTAACTAACTATAATACACTAATAAATAATTAAATTAAATAAAATTATTTCTCAAGAGTGGGCACAGATATAGTGCTACCATGCACATTTTTTTTTCAAAGCTGTCGAGAGTAAGCGTATGAAATTAATTACCAAATTTTAGTATTTAACGATAAGAATCGTCTGATTTATAGAAGTTCTATTGATTTGTGGGTAAAAAAAAGTGGCGGCAGTGGCGTAGTGGGTAGAGTGTGTGGCCCATACGGAAGAGAACCTTGGTTCGAATCCCACCTGACACAGAAAGTTTTTTCAATTGAGTTAATTTTTCTGTTCGGCCGTCATCTCTCTGCAGACAATGGGAAACCTCAGAGAGTAAAAACTGACATGAAAAGCTTCTTGAGAAGATAAGCCGTTCGGAGCCGGCATAAAACTTATAGGTCCAGATCTCGATCATTTGTGTTCAAACATTCCACAGAACGCACAACACAATTGATCATAAGACGCTCGGTCAAAGTCATTTCAAGGGCTGAAATTGGCCATATCGTTTTGTTTTTTTTTATTTGCGGGTGGCACAAGTGGACGTGGCAAATTTTAGATGTTATGTAAAATTAGATATACGTAGACATCGTACGACTAAATCTAAGTCCTCTACGGTAAAAACCGTCTGATATAAAGCATTTTTACTGATTTGTGGGCGGTAAAAGTAGGTGTGACAACATTTATACATACATAGTGACTGCCACTTGGATCCATAGCACCTGCATACCAAGATTCACTATCAAAACGTGTACAACTCAGGAATAAGCATAATTTCGATAAAGTGGGCGTAGATATAGTGCGGCCATACCCATTTTTTGTACATTGGTCGACAGTAATCATATAATCTAAATTACCTAACCTTAATCTTTTACGGCAAAAGCAGTCTGATATTGTAAGGATCATATTTCCGAGGGAAATATGGCCTCACAATTAGACGCCCACTCCTAGACACCAGACACCTACAATCAACCACCAACCAAGACCTGCCAAGTATTTATACTATAAATCATTTATATTTTATAAATCATCTTTTTCTTTTTAAACATTAGATAACTTTTAATATTTGTTCATAAAATTTTTATATTAAGTAGTTTCTATTTACAAATAGGGTAAACGATTATCTACTACACAATGTTAAGCAAAAGGTACTGCGCCCTTTTACAAATAGTAAGATTAAGTTACGCTGTAACACTGGATAGTCGAAGACAACATGTTTGACATAATTTAAACATTATTAACTAATACGTACATACACACATACGAACATGCAGGCATGCAACATCAACCACGACATGCAACCGAACGCAACATGCGACGAACATTTTGCAAACCCACTCAATTGCACACGGCACCACTGAAGCAGTCATCATTTTAATATATCGACTCAAGCCAGCAAGGGAGAACCAACACAGCTACAACAGAAACACGCCACCAAAGCGACCGCTAGAACAACAACAATATATTAAGCCTGCATCAATATATACGCAGCAATTACTAAAGAGCAAAACGCTATTTTTGCACACGGCACCAATGCAAGCCAACCACGATAAACAACACTAAGCATTGGTACGGTTTAAATTATAAGCACACACACACACTGAGACGTAATAAGCAAAACCTACTCTTTTGCACACGAAACCAAGCATGAGTGAATAGCTGAAAGCGCTGCTAGAAAATCATGCAGCGAGGAGTGGGTTTTCGATCATCAAGCCGAACAGACGTATATTCTAGGAGTCTTATTTCAACCGTCAAGGAGAACAGACGTACATTCAAAAGGTCTTATTTCAACCGTCGAGCAGAACAGACATATATTCGAGAGTTCTCATTTCAACCGTCATGCTGAAGCAGACGTACATTAAAAGGAGTTTAATTTTAACCATAATCGAGTGCAGACATACATTCTGGGAGTTTCTTCTTCGAACCCCAAACGAAGGCATATATCAACCACTGGCAATTACAAGGAAGCAACACATAAATTCTGCGTCAATAAATACTGAAGCATCAAAATACAAACAAGGCAGTAAGTTGACAGTCGCTAAGCGAGTCACATCCTCAATTCTATTTCTTCCTATTTCCTTTCAAATTGTGTCACTAGAGGACAGGATAACATAAATCCTTTCTAGTGCCACGCGTCCTTCGCTCTGCACGAGCAGAAGTCTATTCCTTATCTCTCAATTGTGTCACCAGAGGACAGGATAACATAAATTCTTTCTCGTGCCACGAACTCCTCGTCCTACACGGATTTGCCTATCTTCTTCTATCTTAATTGTGTTGCTAACGGACAGAATAACATAAATTCTTGTTAGCCTCACATCCTCCTGACTTTACACGAGTCACAAGCTATCTTTTTCCCCCCTTCCCATTTGTGTCACCGGAGGACAGGGTAACATAAATTCTTTCCCGTGTCACACATTCGTGCTCCATACGAGCGCAGCGCCCAAATCCGCTTCTTCTCTTTGTGACCACTGCTTCTCGAAATATTGCACGCCGAACGCTATCAAGCTGACCCAGCCGACAAGACTCCACAGTAGCAGATCTGCCGTATAAAGCCGTAACACAATACGCAAAACAAGCCTGCCAAAACGAGTAGCCGATTCGCAATATAAAGCCGTAACGTAGATTACGCAAGACAAGCCTGCTAGAACAAGTAGCAACTGTACCGAACGCCTGGTACTGGAGACTAAACGACATTTCAAGGTCACGAAAAGCTTCGACCATCCAGTACAACATAATATAAAAAACCCCACTGGGATTAATCCATGTAATATAATAATAAAATGAACTAAAACAAAATATTATTCATAACTAATCTTAAGCAATCTATTAAAATCAAATAAATTGAATTAAAGATTCAATAATAACCAAACCCTCCATCTTTTTCTTGATATCGAACCCTGGACAGCCGCTGAGGATACCTCAGCTGGAAAACCTAAAAGTAACGCCCTGGAGGTTCGTTACAAGTGGCGCCCGAGCAAGGACTCTGCAACAACGCGGAGTACCAGAAAAAAAATAATAAGAAATAAAATTTAAATAAATCAATATAACATATGATATAATAAAAAAAAAAATAATTATATAACAATAAACCGCAGCCTTCATAGTGAAGCACTAACATAAACAAAATCAAATCCTTCAAAGCATGCACCAACAGCCTTCTTAGCGAAGCATTAACATTCATAAAAAGCCTTTATAGCAAGCATCAACCAGCCTTCACAGCGAAGCACTAATATTTAACAAAGTATAACAACTTCGAAATAATATAACAACATAAATAATGAAATTGTAAATCAGAGCATTCGTGACAAATCACTGACGTCTCACAAGATTAGAGAAGTCTCAAGAATCAAATAAGTCATCCAACAAATTGTTTCCACTGCAAAAACACCAGAAGAAATTTACGGCTTCCAAGACAAGCAGCAGCATTCCGATTTTTAAAATCAAACAGTATTTAAAAAAAAATAAATAAATAAATATTAAATCTACAGAAATCATCGGCAGCAAAGTCATTATAGCCCCAGCAATAGCAGCAAATTCATTACTGCTCCATCATCGAAGCACTACAGCATCAATAAGCAACGCAATGATTAAGACCACATGGATCTACGGGTTACGTAAGGACGAGCTCATCGCGTACCTCAACGAATTCAGCATAGAAGACACAGGCAGCCTCCGCTAATGTAGACAAACATGGGAAAGAAGTGGAAGAACGGTTCCTCACACTCCAGCACAGCCAAGCCGTGCCAGCCAGCATATCTTCAAATGAGGAATACTTCACCGAAGCTCCAGGCCTGAGGATATCTACATCCACCATACCGAGAACATCTACCCGCAGTACTACCTCCCACAACAAATCTGCTAACTCCAGGTTTTCGACATCTAAAAGGGTTAGACCATCTTCCCCCGAAACACAAAGTCATACACGCCGCCGGCTCTCGCCGCAAGGAAGCGACACCCGACCCAACGAACAGATATGTCGGCGATGCACACGGGAGGGGTACAACTTCACTCGGTGCACAAACCCCAGAATTTTCCATTGCTGGACATGCGGTCGTCGTGATCATAGAACAGTCAACTGCCATTCAAGGCGACCCCAGCCGGCAACTCTCAATACCGGGGTCAACGTGGTCCAGGAGCAACTCTACCCCTACCCCCAGATACCGCTAAGCTTCCAAAACAGTCACATCACAGCCACCATCGCTTTGGAAGGCGAGCTACTGGATGCCCTAATTGATACTGGGGCCACCCGCAGCTTTATAGGCGAATTCTACGCCAACGAAGTAGGCACATCACACACCATGAAACCTACACATCAAACCATATACATGTCTGACCGCACAACTGCAACAATTACTGAGGAACTAAAAGCATCCATCCGTTTTAGGGAAGGTACCTGCACCATCACACTACTAGTCTTACCCAACGCTGAAGAACCCCTTATTTTGGGGCTAGATTTCCTTCTACTTGTAGACACTTCGCTTATCATAAGTGGACAGACTCTGACACTACGAGCTAGACCCACAGCATCATCGCCAGAGGCCATTCAATGTAATACCGCCGTACTAAATGAGGCAACGTCACACAGAAATGCGACTACCTGTCACACTAGGTCAGCTACACCGAAACAACACAACCAGCCATGCCACATTGGGTCAGCCGAGCCAGAATCACGTCATACTGGGCCAGCGACGCCAAAACCACATCCTACTGGGCCAGCAGCGTCAGTATTCACCAACGAATCGTGTCACACTGAGTTAGCCGCGCCAGAACCATATCACCAGCAATTTCACACTGGGCCAGCCATGCCATCAATTGGGCATGCAGCGCCAGAAGTACGCCATGAAAGGCCACACACTGAACAACATCAAAAAGGGGCAAAGTCTGCAAGCCTCACCGAACCCACTAAAAAATCTTCATACCAGAAGCAGCAAGGGGGAATCGACGCATTCCTTAAGGAGGAACTAAGGAGTTCAACGGACTGAAAGGAGTATCCAATATCACCATGCGCGATGAGCAGCCCATTAAACAACGGTACTACCCGAAGAACCCGGCAATGCAGAAGATCATCAACGAAGAAATAAATGAATTGCTAAAGCAAGGGTGCATTGAGCCATCTCACAGTCCACATAGCGCGCCCATAGTCCTGGTTAAAAAGAAGACCGGGGCCTGGCGGTTGTGTGGTGACTACCGCCAGCTCAACGCCAAATCTGTGCCGGACGCTTACCCACTACCGCGCATACAGCACATCCTCGATCGTCTGCGAAACGCCAAGTTCATAAGTAGCCTAGATCTGAAGAATGGCTACTGGCAGATTGCCATGGAAAGGAGTAGCCGGCCTTATACAGCATTTACGGTCCCAGGCAGAGGGATACGAATGGAAAGTCATGCCTTTCGGCCTCTATTCGGCCCCGGCCACTTTTCAGCGGGCACAGGATCAAATCATTGGACCGGAAATGGAACCACACGCTTTTGCCTACCTGGACGACATCGTGGTCAGTGGAACATCGATGGAAGAACACATTGAAAATCTGCGAGAAGTATTCAGAAGACTTAGAGCCGCAAATCTCAGAATAAACGTAGAGAAATGCGAGTTATTCAAAAAAGAGCTGAAGTATCTGGGACACGTCGTAAGCGAAAAAGGGATACACACAGATCTGGACAAAATTTCTGGCATACAAAGTTTACCCCCACCTACGAACTTACGAGAGGTAAGACGTTGCCTGGGTATCGCGTCATGGTACCGTAGGTTTGTACCCGACTTCGCTAAAATCGTGGAGCCGCTGACAACCCTTCTCAAAAAGGGCAGACACTGGAAATGGGCCGAAGAACAACAACAAGCTTTCGATCTCCTCAAGAAGCTCCTGACAGAGGCACCGATTCTCACCTGCCCAGACTTTACAAAGAAATTTACGCTACAAACTGATGCTAGCGACTACGGAGCAGAGGCGGTCCTCACTCAAGACATCGAAGGCCAAGAACGCGTCATCGCCTACGCAAGCCGACACTTGAGTTCCGCCGAGAAAAACTACTCACCAACGGAGAAGGAGTGCCTTGCGATCATCTGGGGTGTGAGAAAGATGCGGCCATATCTGGAGGGCTACCAGTTCACCGTGATTACCGACCATCTCTCCCTAAAATGGCTGAATTCGATCGAAAGCCCCTCTGGCCGCATTGCAAGGTGGGCACTGGAACTGCAACAATTTAATTTTGGCGTGCAGTACCGCAAGGACAAGTTAAACGTTGTCGCCGACGCCCTCTCACGTCAACCTCAAGAGACCATCATGCAGATGGTAGTGGAAGATGTACACAAACGACCTGCCCTTGGATCCAGAAGAAGGTGACAGAAATCCAGGAAAACCCCACCAAATCCCCAGATTTTCTAGTCGATGGAGAGAACGTGTATCGCCATATTCCAAGGCAAATAAGCGACGAGGACGCGAGCCTAGACTTCCTAAGACGGTATTTGACGAAAACACCAGAGGCACTGGATGTGAACCACAGGCACCACCAGAGAAGGCCAAGCGCATGCGGGAAATTTTTGACATCGTGCGGCAGAATCTGGAACGCGCAGCGCAAAATCAGGCACGGCATTATAATCTTCGACGACGAGCCTGGCGACCGGAGATTGGCGACCTGATTCTTATAAAGCAGCATCACCTATCCAAGGCCGTTGACAATTTCGCTGCTTAATTGGCACAAAAATATGAGGGGCCATACAAAGTTCTAGAGTTCGTGTCTTCTGTCATCATTAAAACTCGAAAGCCCGGCGATTCCCGGCCCCGCACCGTGCATCTCAGCGAAATAAAGAAGTTCTACGCTGACGACACCAACACGACATCAGTATAATTTTCGTCGTGTGAGATGCGCGGCACTAACCGCGTCAACAACTGGGATCCGCGGCACCACCCGTGTCAACAACTGGGATCAGCGGCACCACCCGCGTCAACAACTGGGACAGCAGCACCACCTGCGTCATCAAATGGAGCAACCTGCTACTACGAACACCAGCAGCTGGTCAAAAGTTTGAGAAGCCGAGTACCCTCCAACTACGGGCCAACGTTAACCAAGTCAGAACCCTGATGGTTGCCATTATACATCCACCGAGCAGTAAGCAGCTCATCAGCGTCAATACGTAAGGTCGACAACCACAACTCAAACAACAAGCAAAAATATTTGTAAGCAGTTTCGTGATCGCAATCTGCGGTCTAAACATCGACCACATCAGTTCAACGGCGCTGTTTCCAACAAAACAGTAAAACCTCAGAAACAACGTCAGCATGTCAAGTCGAGCAGTCACTGTCAAAGAATATGCAGCACCACCTGCCTACAGTCAACTGAAAAATGCGCCGAAACTCCTGCGCCAATAAAAGGTGGCCCTACCCACGCGAAAAAAACTGGAAGCGCGGACTCACCCGCGTCAACAACTGAGTCATGTGGCACTCACCACCAGGAAAATAACGAAACTTTAGACATAAGATGCGCGGTACCACCCGCGTCAACAACTGGGATCCGTGGCACCATCCGCGACAACAAACTGGGACCCGCAGCACTAACTGTGACAACAACTGGGACCCGTAGCACCAACTACGTCATCAACTCGAAAACGCAGCACAACCTGCGACAAAAGTTGTCCAACAATACACAATCACAGCCGTACCAGCAAAAAAGCGTGCGCATTAACATGGTCATCAGCGACCTCTACAAGTAAGACAGCTTATCACTCTTCACGCAGCACCAACTGCTACAAACAACTGGGGCACGCGGCATCACCCGCGTTAACAACTGACACACGTCATCATCATGCAATCGACGACATCCGAAATTGTAAGAATCTGTAATTACATCATGCTACAAATTTTCATCTCAGTATGAGAACCACTTGCACCAGTTTAAGCAAATTCATGTCATCACACAGCCAGCAAGTAAAATGCTGCAAACCACGCGCACGCCATGTAAGAAATGCTGCAATTAACTCTAGACCATACATCAGTCAGAGTCCAGTCAAACAATACCACATACGGTATGTCAAACGTCAAAAAGTCGCAACACTGATTAGCACACGACACACTTAAACTACCCTGCAGCGTCAAGAACTGGTACAAAAATAGTAAATTCACTAGTACTAAGAAGACAGCTACTAGTACCTCGCCTATCTCCAAGCAATGTTTTTGACTGTCGCATTTAATATGGGCTTGTCCTACGAAAAGGGTAAATTTTCACCCACTGCATCAACGCGTACTAGTGCAAGAACTGGTTCTTTGGGAGACATATTCCACTATTACCTTGGGACAGATATAGTACTAGTTCTAAAAATGGTGTCTCGGGATAGATATTCGAAATTGTCAAACACTTTAATAAATTGGAGTTTAATGTAATATTTCTTTATTTTTATATAAATATAGGTACATGTAAACATATTTGTAACAATATTACAAGCATATATATATACTACACACATCAAATTCTTCCACTTCTTCTAAAATAAACACTTCTTGGGATTGCTGTAGCTGGTCCGCATGCAGTTCTCAATTAGACGCACACTCGACCTCCATTGTCTCATTTTCAGCCACTTCGCTTTCTATTTGCTTAAAGTGCCACTTGCACTTTGTTCATGATTAATTATTATTACTTTTTTTGCTTTATTTTATTTAATTTCATTTATTTTATTTTATTATATTTCGCTATATTTCTTTTTAACACGTTTTAACTAAATTCAGGCAAAAAGAACAATACAACAAAATTTAAGTTGCAGCCAAAACGGCATGTATATAAGTTTATACACGCAGCTTGCTAAATAGCTTTGTTCCACTTTCTCTAATTGAATTTACTAGCGCGTTTTTGTCTACTAGGATACGATAGCTCAATAGTTCGTTTATGACCTATTAGTGCTAGTACAAAACTAGTACACGGTGTTCATTGTCTACCAGCTCGCTGAAGGGTAACGAATCAGAAATTCGAAGATGGCAATACTGCAAGAAGTTCGTACCAAAGCTCACTAGAATAAATTTCACAGCAACGTGTCTTATAACACAACGTTTGGATATCTTACATATCTAGCGACGTGAGCACAGGTATTTATCATTAAATATATAAACGCACAAAACAAAACAAGTGGCAGTTAAAACCACGCACGTAATTACGCAGCAGAAGTAACTTACAATTAAAATATTGCAGTCTCAACGACGTATAGCAAACAACGCAGTTAAATTTCATATTTTGAAAACGAAGGATCTCAGTGAGACTTCTACCATATCCTGATGGATAAATTTGAAGAAAGTGTGCAGGCTTATTACCAGCGCCTACAAGAATTGGACACCGCAAGAAAGCGCACCACATTACTAGCTGAACCACTACCAGGCCCCACGTCAACAAAACAACGACGTCTCAACACAGCAACCGAAGTTGCACCAACCATGGCGAGAAACAGGCTATATCTCGCGACAACAGAGAGCCCAATTACGCTGATAATCGCCCCGATGCATCATCACAATGTACAACAGAAGCCAAAAGGCATCGTTACTCCGACGGATAGCCTCAATGTCAGCTCCTCACATTGTGTTGACCAACAGCAGGCGATCTCTGCAGCCACAGTCACCTCCATCAAACTATCAAGCGATGACAGCAACGATGCACCGACAACAAATTTATTTACGTACCCACCAGGGCCAGGAGGCATCAGTGTAACAATAGATGACTACAAGTGTCTCACAGTTGGCCAGTACCTCAACGACAAAATCATTGATTTTTATACCAATAATGTTGTGGATCACCAATAATGTTGTGCCAGAAACACAAAAGGAAGACTTTACATTTTCAGTCCGTTTTTCTTCGAACGGCTCACTAAAATAAAAGCTGTACCTGGCGACACACCGCATACACTAGGATTGCGCCAACACGCAGGAGTCAGTGCATGGACACGACGCGAAGGTATAATAAACAAGAAGTTTATATTTGTACCAATCAACGAGGCAAAGCACTGGTTCCTGGCCATCATCTGCTTTCCGACGATGAGAGGTATACGATTCTTGGACACCATTCAACAGTTTGCACCAGGTTGTCCAAAAATGCACACCCAACCCTTGCCTTCCTGAAGGAGCAATGCCCTCCCCGCAGCAACAATCATCCCAGATGAAGTGCAACGATAGGCCATGGACAAAGGTTATCAGCAAGGCTAAAAAGCGTAAAAAACCACCGCGAAAATTAGCGAGACCGGACGCAATCGTGGTCGCGAAAGTTGGCGAGCTTTCATACAGTGACATCATCTTAAAGATGAAGCAGGAAAAGTCACTCGAAGGGTTCGGAGAGAATGTCTCAAGAGACAGGCGCACAGAAAAGGGGGAAGTGCTGATCCAGCTGAAGCGTTCAACTACCCGGACGACCCAACAATTGAAAGAGGAGTTCGATACGGTATTTAAAGGTCATACTGAGACGAAAACGCTTACAGAAGACACCATGGTCGAGATTAAGGATCTAGACGAAGTAACGACGGTTGAAGATGTGTGTATTGCAATTCAGAAGCTACTAGGCGGGGATAAAGTGACAAACGTCAAGTCACTGCGTAAAGCGTACGCTGGTACCCAAACGGCAGTCGTAAGCCTACCGGCACCACAGGCGAAAAGGCTGACGGATAGTGGAAAACTAAAGCTTGGCTGGGTTATCTGCAGAGTCCGGGAAAAGGTTGCTCCCACCAGGTGTTTCAGGTGTCTTGATTTCGGGCACACAGCAAGAAACTGTAATAGTACAGACCGAAGCAAGTGCTGTATGAAATGTGGCAGCGAAGGCCGCAAGGCCAAAGAGTGCGGAGCAGTTGCTAGCTGCTTCCTATGTCTAGCAAAGGAGCGCAAGGACTCCAACCATCGCGCAGGAAGCTGGAGGTGTCCGTCCTTCCAAGAAGTCAGTCAGCATAAGCGTAGATGAGATTTCTGCAGTTGAACCTCAACAACTGTCGCGCAGCCCAAGACTTTCTAGCGCAAACTATTAGAGACCAGTGTATCGATTTGGCAATATTGGCAATATTGGGCAATACTGGGTCTCGGACAATACTGGAAAAGCCGCCATATGGACCTGTGGGAGAGCTCCTTTCTACATGCGACAGCATACTTGCTCAAATGGTTTTGTTCGGGCTGAAGTAAAAGGCATACATGTCGTAAGTTGCTACCTAGCACCAAGCCTGTCCATCCAGGAATTCACGGAAACTCTGGACGCGATAGTTGATGATGTGAGAGGGCTCCAACCAATACTTATCGCAGGTGACTTCAACGCATGGGCGGTAGACTGGGGCAGTCAGAGTACAAACCAGCGGGGTCTTGTACTCCTCGAGGCGTTTGCTTCACTAGACGTGGTCCTACTAAACACTGGAACCCAGAACACATTTACCGGTGCAGGCGGAAGTTCGATAATCGACCTGACATTCTCTAGCAGCGTGCTAAGTAGACAGGCAGAGTGGCATGTAAGCGACGTTTACACACACAGCGACCACCAAGCTATTATCTTAAGACTGGATAAACAACTCCGTAGTCGAGCAAGCAACCGAAACCACAGCAGAGCTTCGTACAGAACCGAAACGTTAGATGAAGACGTTTTTAAAATAATGATGGCCGATATACACCTCCACGGTTCACCTGCCGACATGACAAAGCAGGCCTTAAACTATGTGAAAAGGGCTTGTGACGCGGCGATGATACAGAGACGGCCTAGCAAACGAAACCACAACCCGGTCTATTGGTGGACAACAGAAATTGCAGAAGCCCGCAGTCAATGCATCCAAGCAAGGAGAAGGTATTACCGCGCCAGAGTTACGAGTAGCTTCGACGAGCTCCGTGATCGCTACCGAACGCTTAAGAAGATCCTGAAAAAAGCAATCAGCAAAAGCAAGCGAGAGTGCTTCCTGCAGCTCTGCGACGAGGCTGAAGCCACCCCTTGGGGTACTGCGTACAGATTAGTCATGAAGAAGCTAAAGGCGTTCAGGCGACCGACACCCACGAACCCACAGGTGCTTGGTGTCATAGTACGGACACTCTTCCCGCAACAGCCAGCGATCCAGCCCATTGATGAGTACGGCGAGTTGCAACCCACCTCAATGGTTACAAGAGATTGTAGCAACAGCAATGGGTACAAAGAACGACAAGGCACCAGGTCCTGATTGTATTCCCAACCGCGCACTAAAACTCGCCATTACCTTGCAGCCATATGCATTCACGCAGCTTTTCAACGCGTGCCTAGTAGAAGGCGTATTCCCAGCACAGGGGAAGACACAAAACCTAGTGCTCATACCAAAAGGTAGCGGCTACACGGACGCTCCGTCAGGTTACAGACCGATATGCCTGCTCGACACATTAGGGAAGATCTTCGAGCGAATATTGTGTAATCGTCTAGAAAAAGCTATTCAAGAAGGAGGAGGGCTTTCAACCCAACAGTTTGGGTTCCGAAAGTTTCACTCAACGACCGATGCTATCAAGTTGGTCACGAGTATCGCACAGAAAGCAAGTGAACGTAAAAGCTGGAGGAAGGGAGCGAAGCAGTACTGCCTCGTGGCAACACTCGATGTACGAAATGCTTTCAACTCGGCCAACTGGAACCAAATCATGATGGCACTAAGACATTTTGGAGTGCCAATTTACCTCACGAAGATAATAGCAAATTATTTCAACGGAAGAGTTCTTCGCTATAAAACAGAAGAAGGAACAATGATCTACAATGTCTCCGGTGGAGTCCCCAGGGGTCGGTTCTGGGCCCTCTGCTGTGGAACGTCATGTACGACGGTGTTCTCAAGCTTTCCGTACCAACAGGCGTCAAGATCGTCGGCTTTGCGGACGACCTAGCGGTTGTGGGTACAGCAAAACACCTGGAAGAAGTTGAGGCCCTTGTTAGTGTTACTATTAGCACTATCCAAGATTGGCTAAAGTCAGTGAGTCTTAGTCTGGCAGAGCACAAGACGGCTGTGCTCATCAGCAGCCGGAGGAAATTAGAAACCGCTAGCATAAGTACTCGCGGTGCGGTGATAAAATCGAAGCCGTTCATAAAATTTCTCGGTATAATAATTGACTCGCGACTATCATTCAAGCAGCATCTGCAATATAAACACAAAAAAGCAGCCGAAGCATGTATTGCGCTATCGAGAATAATGCCGAACACGAGAGGCCCCAAACAAGCGCGCAGGACACTGCTGCTCAACGTAGTGCGGTCAATCATTATGTACGGCTCCACTATATGGGCCACAGCGATGAAGACGAAGTCTTACCGACGTGGCGTTGAGTCGGTGTACAGAATTGGCGCACTTAGAGTTTGCTGCGGGTTTAGAACAGTCTCAGAAGACGCAGCACTTCTTTTAGCCAGCTCGATACCTATCGACCTCCTCGTAAGCGAAACGCTGTTCGAAGCAAACAGCGAAAGCCCAACAGTGCGCAAAAGACTTGCACGGGAGAGAAGCCTGCTTAAGTGGCAAGATCGCTGGTATAGTTCAGTGAAGGGTAGGTGGACTCATCAGCTTATCCCTAACATTATTGATTGGTTTGGTAGATCCCATGGCTCCGTGAACTACTACATCACACAGATCTTAAGCGGGCACGGT